>JANHFM010001490.1:580570-593876 GCA_032468115.1 Grayia smithii | reverse complement strand
AACCTGGGCGAAGGCCCCCCTGGTCACGGCCGCCACTTGGTCTTCTAGAGACAGCCGTGAATCCAGGAGGACTCCCAAATTGCGGACCCTCTCCGAGGGAGCGAGCAGCTCCCCTCCCATCCTGAAAGGCGGGGGCTCAAGGTCCCCAGATGCCGGCAGCCACAGCCACTCAGTCTTGGAGGGGTTGAGTTTGAGCCTGTTTCTACTCATCCAGGCCCGCACCGCCTCCAGGCAGCGGTGTTATATATATATAACTTCATTAGATCTTTTTTTAAAACTAGAAAGATAAAAAGCTAACAAAAGCTAATTTTTAAAAGAGGAATCCTATCTTTTCTATCTTGCCCGATCTTTGTCAATTACCACCTTGTCTTTGTCAAAGTCAGGTGTTTCCAACCCACCGCCTCCCAGCTCACATGCAGGCATGGACAGCTAATAAAAAGTAGCTTAGCTTTACTTGTTCTTATAATATATCCTGTACATCCTTCTTTCTGTTATAAAAGGTAACAGAACTGGACAGTTCCCCTGTCCATTCATGTCTAACTGTAGGGAGTGATACTCATCTCCATTTCTTAGTTGAGGGAGCCAGCCTTGTCCAAAGACATGAAACAGGCACATTGAACACTCATCTTCCCACCAAAGTGGTATCCATTTATCTATTCACATTTGCATGCTTTCGAACAGCTAGATAGGCAGGAACTGGGGCAAATATGGGAGCTCATCCTATTATGTAGCACTCTAACTGCTGAGCTATCACACACACACCATGTTATAAAACCTGCTGCTTAAGTATTGCTCAGATTATTCTCAGAAACATTTGGGCACCAGGGGTGGGTTCTACCTACCTTTACTACTGGTTCTCTTCGTGCACGTGTGCGAGTTGCGTGTGCATGCTTGCTTCGCTCGTGCGCACACCTAAAGCATGCTGCCGCGCATGCACAGGAACTCTTTTTCAGAAAAAAAATCTCCCAAAAAAAAGCTCTGCGCATGCGCAGAACGCTATTTTTGCGGTTTTTACAAAAAAAAGGTATGTTTGGGCGCGCGGGACGGCCCGGGTCTGGGACGCAGAGAACCGGTTCGGTGATGTCACAAAGTCACCGCTACCAGATCGCGCGAACCGGACCGAACCGGGAGCAACCCACCACTGTTGGGCACGCAGAAACACTATTCTTCAACTTACACCATTAAAAACATAGTGACTACATTCTGCATTTCTGATTAGGCATATACTAGCAACATTTCTCTTCCAGAATCATCAGAACTAGAATATATAACTTGGTTTTTAAAAACAGGTTAACTTTTCCAGAACAGATGTCATGAATCTCATAAGCTTCTGTTTTCAAAACCGTAAGACAAAAATGCTTTTTAAAGTTCTCAATAGACAATTAACCTCCAAAATCCACTGACTAGAAATGTGCTGCTGATATCATTAAAGAGATCATTTCCAGAATTACATGCTACCTTGCTTTAACACAGTCAATTGGCATTTGTTTAGCACAGTCAATTGGCATTTGTTTGAAACTAAGAAAAATGTTTATTTGGATGGAATTTAGTGTGTAGGATGGACATGTGTCTTACTTTATAGAATACAAAGCTCGATTTGAGGAACTGTTAACCAGAGTCCTCTGTTGGAAAATCTGCCTAAACTTAAGGTAGAACAGTGAAAACCTGAATTTTCTGATCAGCAGTTAGCATCTAGACAATAGAATGAACAGATTCTTGTTCCCAATTTCCCCCAATACATTGTATTAAGTTTCCATTTGAAGTAACAATAGCCTTTGGGAACATGCATACTTATCTATAAATTAATGTGTGAATATTTTGACTAATTATGTATATTTTGAAGAAATTAAATGCTTTAACTCCCATGAAATGATATGATAGCTCAGAGGTGAGATCAAGTAAAGCCTGAATTTCTAAAAGCTAATAGTTGGTGATAGTCATGTTTGTTAGACTGTGTTTACACAAAGAAACAAACTGGACAACTTTGTCATGGTTGGAGACTGTTAATCTCAAATAAATGAATAAATGGGAATAAGCCTAAGCTTATTTATATGTCATTAGTAATATGTAAAAGTTATAATAGTTACTTATTGTGAACATTTATCTCTTGAACTGACTCTCGAAGTGAATTCAGACAAACATAAGCAAGTAGGATTATTGCATTTGATCATTGCTTGATTTTATATCAACTAGACATGAAATATATTATATGGGCTACATTGGTAATGGCCTTTGTTGATTTAGAAACAAAGATTGATTGATTAACTGATTCAATCCTAAAAAGGCAATATTGTAAGGTTCTACTTTTTCCTGTTAATAAAAGATCTACTATCTTATCTATTTATATCATAAAACAATTTTAATGAAATGTAGTCTGGAGACCAGGTTACATCCATTCTGCAACTGAGCCATGGCTACATTTGTGTGAGTCTGTTACTTGTGATAGAAAATGTCAACTGATTGGTGCTTTTCACCAGGACAGCTTTAGCTAAGTTTCCTTATGCTCTGAACTTCCATTGATTAGGATACAATAAATCTTTTCACTCCCTCCACATAATAAAATAAATTAAGTTCTTATTATCCATTTTCCCTATGATCCACATTTTTATAATTATTACAAACAAATGTCCTTGGATAGACAAGCCCTGACTATGCATATTTATGGTAGTGTGGCTGTATTTCAGTCCTACTGTGAATGGCAGTGACCATGGGGACAAGTTACTAAACTGGCAGGAGGAGGTATTCACAACCCCCAAGTCATTAGAAGCTGATTGAAACTGTTTTTTTCTCTTCTCATTAACTATGAAATGGTTAAACAGTACATAAGAGTGAGGCATGAGAGAGAAATTTTATATATTTTGCGTCAAATTTGGAGATGGCAAGGGCATCATTTAAACTACAAGTTGGGGAGGCTTGGAGAGAATTAAAGTACTTTAATTCAATTTTAGACATTTTTTTCCAGTTTAAGTGCAATGCCTGCACAAAGGGAGAAATGTATTTTTATTTATTTATAAATTTGTGTTTATATTTGACATAAATGTTTTATTTCCTGAAGAGTCAGTTATAAACATTTTAACCAGGTTAGTTGGGTTTTGTAAATCTCTTTTTGTAATGCATTTCTTTATTTTGGAAAGTTGAAAGATATCATCCTATAAATGTGTGTCAGTGGAAGCCGTAGCAGTGAACAATGTAGATCTTTATTCTGACAGTACGAGATCATTAGTTGATACTTGGCCAAGAACTTTAGATAGTATTTTGTGTGGAGCTTCATTTTACCTATGCCATGAAATCATATTGCCAATCTGTGGCTCAGGCAAATCAGTAACATGACATCCGTGGCTCAGGCATCAGTGAATGAAAAGTCTAAGTGAAGTCTTGCTAAAAAGAAGTGATGGAGAATTAGGTAATTAGTGTGATATTTCTTGGATTGGTAAAAAATCAAGTACTTTTAGAACTGGATCAAAAGAGGAAATGACTGATGAGGTCAAATAATAATAATAATAAATAGAATACAATGAATAAAAAATAAATACAAATAATAATATTCTATTCTAAGAATGTCCTATTATATAAATGGTAGTTCAAATGTATTTATCTACTTATTTAACAATATTTTCCCTATCAATTGGAACTAGAGGGGAAAAAAGCATCAAACAGAATGAGACAATAACCCCCAGCATAAAAAACAACATTATTATTTATATGCAACTGAACATCCACAATCTATGCAAGCCAAATACTGTAGATATTAGAATAGTGTGGTTTTGTGAAATATGATAAGGAAGGAGATCCTTCCTTTCAAGGAGAAATGTGTTCCAAGGAGTATAGTCTGTGACAAGGGTACCTAAGGTTTTTGCCATCAACCTATTCTTAATTAATCTTAAAGTATCTTAATATACACACACCTGCCCTAAAAATCCAAAGAGCAAAATGAATACAGATGAACAGTAAAAGCAACATAATGAAGCTTTGGGAAAGGTAGAATTATTGTAAGTAAATAAAGATTTACTAAAGGTTCACATCTTACTTGGACTCTTGCCTGTACCTTCCAAAGAGTTTTGAAACCCTAATCTATGGCAAAGAAAGCCTTCTGCACTTCTTAAAGGGTGGGATTCTCAGCAGATTGCCTTTAGATCTTTTATAATGTATTTTGCTTTGATGTATTGTATTCTGTGCAGTTTTAGAGTGTCAAAATAGGGCATTTGTTAATATATGTCATATGGCCATCTCATAAATATTAGGGATGGAGAAAGGAGTAGGGGAAATAAAGAATGAAAAACAGATTCTTGTTGTATGCAGCCTAATCCTATAAACTTTTTATTTCTGCCAGTTGCTGCTGAACTGATTAGCAAAATATAAGCATCCACAAGTGGGAGACATTTTGATATAGGATACTAAAAATAATATAGGTAATAGAAGCCAATTGAACAGATTGTGGTATAATAAATCTCTCCTAGCCCTTCAGGTCATATGCTCATTTCCCTGGATTAAAACTATTAACAATTTTTAAATTATGACCTCAATAAACAGTTATTAGTTTAAAAAAGATAAGGAAATCATTTTCAATATAGTAAAGCATATATTATACTATAATTATTATAATATTGTTTGTTTGTTGTATTACCTCAGAAGAAGTTTGTTAACCAGCTTAAGCAAAACCATAAGCAGTGATGGTTTGCATTTGTTGATTTTGCAAATGTAGAAGTCCATCTGTTCTTGCAATTAGTAAGTTTGCATATCAATAAAAAAGTTATCCCTACAAAACTCATCAACCATTTTTTTATCAATAGCAAAAGCCTAAAGCTCTCTCATAAAATGAAGTTTTTAGTTAAAGGATAACTTTGTATTATACTAGGCACGCACACATTCTTTCATTTAATTTGAATGCTTGAGGTATAGTCTTTATGGTCTACATTCCTATCTTCAGTGTTTCTTAATGCTAGCTTTGTATGATAAAACCTTGGTTTTACTCTAGAAATATTAACCAGTTTAGATCATTCATTATGTTTCCCTTTGATCAGAGCCTTTTGAAAACATGTAACCTATGCAAAGCTGTGGATTTTAACCCGATTGATATTGAGTTAAAAGATGCAAACACTTGGGAAAGATACACATCCACAGCAATTAGTGGGTTAGAGTTAGGAGACTGGCCCAAAGTAACCAAGTAGATTTCATAACTGAATGGAGATTCCAGTCCCGATTTCCAGTAAATTAGGTGATCATCCAAATTGCAATGGTGACTGAAGTAAATCATCTCCCTACAAATAAAGTAATCTAGGTGTTATTTGAAGAGTGCTCTATTTTATGTAACTGTTTTTTCATATATATGCTGTTGCAGCATGAGGCTTCATCATAGGGAAATAGCATTCATATTGCTATACGCACAAAAGCAATTTATTCTTAATTTGATGCAGGATTTTAGAAGTTTCATGCCCTTTTTTAAGAAGTTTTAATCCATGGTTTATAGAGTTCAAACAAGCCTAAAACATGTTGATGCAGATTTGCTAACTACTTACCTATGAATGAAAAGGTAGTAAATCATTTTACTGATTAGGAAAAGATTAGGAAGGAACATTGATGAATCATGGTTAACAGGTAGTTTGACTGCAGCTCAACTCTTGGAAATTTCACTGCATCATGGCAAAAATATCTCTGTCATATGTTCTCTTACACCACTCCCACTGAGTCCTGATTGTTTTTTATATATGTGAAATGAGTTCCAGGGAGTCTCATCCAAGGCAACCATAACCTGTTTAAATTCTGGCAAATCTCAAACTTCTACCTTCCAAGTTGCCAGCTGTAGATTAAATACAGCTTTGGAACAACCTTATGGCTCCATGTAGAATTTTAAAATTCTTTATTTAAAGAAAAAGAGCAATCATATTAGTAGTCAGTGTCTTTCAGCCTTACTTTTATTCAGCTGAATAACATTTTTGTTAAAAAAAAAAAATGCATTGCTGGCTTCCTTATTTATAGTAAGCATCTTCTTCCTGATTCCTCAATTCAGTCTGCCATATTTTTAAAAACTTTAAGGATTTTTTTTTAGCATTCTCGTTTATTATAGAACCTAGTTTAAGGATTGTAAAATCTTTCCTACAAATTTTAATCATATCAAGCTATCTTGAGAACTTTAGAACAGTAAAGCAGGATATTGTATTATTTTATTATCATTAAAAATAAAATAAAAAATAGTGCTGAGTAAATAAAATAGACCCTGTAAAGGCATCTATTATATACTGTGTGATGTTTAATATTTATATTTCAATTGATTTTCTGATTAAAAAATGTTTAAGAGCTCTTGTTTTTCCATTTCTACTGCTGCTGTACTATTGGTACTGTTAGATTCAGCACAGGTTGAAGAGAGACGCGACAGTGAGGTCCGTTCAGCACTTTTATTAAGTCAGGAACAAGAACAGAATGGCTGGCAGGCTGGCGGGGCTCGGCTTATATTGAGCTCCGGCAGCCTGTCCGGCCAATGACAGCAGTTTAACTTTCCTGCCGCTTGACTAGCCAGTCAGCGGCAGGCATGCACAAGAACGTGTCCATATTAGGACATAACAGGTACTATCTTTGCTTTCTTTTGCCACAGTCTTTCTACTTCTGTTTGCAGGCCTTTGTATTCTCCGTATTGGTTAGAGTCATCAGCTCACCTATTCAGATGAAGGACTGAGCAAAAAACAGACTTTTTTTGCCTTTATTATTGGCAATTGTTAACTCTGGAATGTTAAATGGCAGGTATCTATGTGTTTGAATTCTAAAGTCCCAGAGCACTTTAGCTTCTTCATTTTTTATTCCTTTTTTTCTTTTCTCTTTTCTTTTCTTTTTTTGGTGGTCCCATCAGTTCTTACTCACAGGCAAGGGGTATTTCTTGCAGATCTTCCAATGCACTATTGTTGCTACTTTGTCATGCCATTGTTTGTAGTTAGTCTGTTTAATCTTTTTGAAACAGCTAATTACATGACCCATTGTTTCTTCAGTTTTTTGCAGATGTGGCATTTGCTGTCTGTATGCTGTCTTCTTAATTCTGGCTTTGTATGCAGTTGTTCTTAAAACTTGATCTTGTACAACCAGAATTAATCCCTGTATCTCTTTCTTCAACTTTCCTGTCATGTTTTTGTTGTTATAATATAAACCTTAAAACCAGTAATGGCCCATTACTAGCATTGGGGAAGATCTATCCTTCGACATGGACATTTATTACATAGTCATTCACTCTGAGCCCAACCTACTTTACACAGTTGCTGCTATGAGGGAAAATGAGAATATTCCCCTTAGCTCCTGAAGGAAGAACAAAGTAGAAAAATGAATGAATGAATGAATGAATTAATTAATTAATTAATTAATTAATTAATGACAAAATACTGGTAGCCATGGTAATATGGAAAACCATATGAAATAATAAATGTCAGCAAAAAGTGTTACTTCAAAGCACAAAAGGCATATTTGTTTTCAATGTGTAACCCTTGGTCATAATCTCTTCATCTTAATTATTCAGTTTGAATTTTCTATGGCTATGAAAAAGTGGACATTTTCTTTTACTGGGAAATGTAATTTACACATTTTAAAAATCTTCACATAATGCATACCAGTTTTTCCCAGAGAATGCACATCATTACTATACAATACATTTATGTGTGTCTGTGTTTGTGTGTGTGTGTCTGTTTGTGAATCTCCAAAACCTTTCAACTACATTAAATGTGGGCAGTGCATTAGAGAAGTAGGATAAATCAGAATTTGATAAGGAATATCAATTTTCATCTGTTTTCTGTCGTCACTGACATTTTTGCAGACTAATGATATTCCGTTGTCTCTGTTATGAGGGCTAATACATGACACTTGCTAAGGAACTGAATAAGAATGAGAAGAATGTGCTATTGATATTTTGGTTGTGAATAGCCTGAGTAGAAGTGGCAGCAATTTCCTTTCTCGGTTTTCTTGGTTATCTTTTTTTCAGTCTTCTAGGTTATTACAGTTTATTATATCTGTGGAGCAATATTTCCCTTCCTGCTATGATGACACTCTTTTCTTACTTCAGCAGGTTGATGAGCATATAAATATGCATGCCCGATTCCAAATAACCACTTTAGGCAATCCCCAAGGCCTGAACATGTTTCCTTTTCTTATTTATTTTGGATAACTACATTGACATTTTCTGTAAAGTGGATTAAAAGACTGGTGTTAATAATAAAGCATTTTCTAAATTCCCATTCATTACAAAAAAAAAGCCCCTCGGGAATGCCATCTGTCTATTCATTTGTGTCCATGCCTTGTGTTTTTCATTGGTTTTACCTACTTTGGTGCAAGAATTTGCTACACCTGAAAGCAGTGCTATTGTATACATCATTGCTAGGATATCTGTAAATTGGTCAGTCTGTTTTGATAGAAAATGCTTAGTTTTCTTATCTCCAAGAGAAATCACCTGGGCGTTTATCATGGTATGTTTTTATATATGCCAGCTGGTACTTATTTGAAGTACTTTCCCACTGGGGCTTCTTTATTCTTTTAAGCTGGCATGCTGATGTAACCACTGTCTTGTCCTTATACCATCCTCCTAATGGTGTGGGAATTTTAATTGTTGCAGTCGTTCTTACAGCGGAAATGATTACGAGTGTTTGGCAACTGACCATATATAGGCCATAAAGCACCCTTTCTGAGGACATCCTTCATTTGAACCATCATTAAGCAAACAGCTTTAAGTCAAGGAATAGCTGCACTCAGTTGATTCCTTCTTTTTATAGTTACTTAAAACAAATATATGGAATCTTCTAAAAAATCTAACATTTTAAACAACTACTTACGATTAATTCAAAAGTGCTACCTTTTAGTTACCTTACATTGGGTCAATAAACCTAGGAGCTTTTGCTTGATTTCTTCTCCATCTTCCATTTTTCAATTTATATATTTGTTTGATACAATGAATTGCTGATTCATGATCCCTGGAGAATAAATAATTAGGATCAATGCCGATCTGGCTAATCTTTTGAGTCACCTGCTTAAACTGCACACAGTATCTACAAAGGATTCATTTGGGATTTCCTGAAGCAATCATTCCTTGTTTTAAAAAAACATATTTGTAATCAAAACTTAATACTGCTTAATGTTATCAAATGGCAGTAGCCAAGAATTAACAGCCAAAGTCCAAATACCATGTTTACTTATAAAATTTGGAAATAATTATAAATATATTCTTTACCTCTCTAAATATTTCAGTAGCTTATATTTTAGTAAGTACAAAATAGTTTTCTCAAAAGCCAAATTATTGCTCTCAAATATGCTATATGGCATATTTCAAAAAAAATCCTCATCTCTCAAAATTTTGTCCCTGTAATGGTACTAATCTGGAAATAGTAGATCATATTTTATTGTATTGTATTGTGAATTTTATAAGAGTCTTGGGGAGGAATTTATCTGGCTATTTTAGCTATTTTAAAATCTCAGACAGGAAGAAATTCTGGAGTATGTAAAACAAAAATTACTTGCAGATGAAAATCCTAAAATAGTGGCAACAGCCAGATTTTTAACTATTGCTATAAAAGCAAGGCTCTCAGTAACAAATCAATAAGCTGGGGTTTTATGCATATTCTGTAACATGTGTTAAATATTTTACTTATTAGAATGTTTTATTCAATGTCAAGTTTAAATTATGCTTGTAACTTGCGTTTGGGCCTTTGGGCTGTAAATAAAATTGATATTTCATTTGCTTTCATGGCCTACCACTCACCTCTTAAACTTTTCCAGTATGCAGCAACCCAAGCTATATTCTTTCTACTATTTTATTTTTTCTACCTTTGTAGTACAGTAAAGAATGTATCAGTTTGTGTATTGGAGCCATAACTGTAGAGGTAAATATTTGATCAAAGTATTCCTCATTCTAGGTAGGTATTCCCCACTTGTTGAACCACACCATAAGTGTAGAAAAGGGTCATTTGGTCCTATATCAGTTTGATTCTGCTTGTGAATGGAAGATACACAATAATGTATATGAAAAGGGAGGAGGATTAAAATGTCATAAAACATAAAAACATAAAATGCTTGTAAACTATGCAATATTGTTTAAATGCCTAAGATAAGCAAATTGTCACATATGACATATGACTTATAGTTAGAGAGGTTCTTTCCTTTCTAAAGCAGCCCCTGTCAGGATATTCAAAAGTGAGCGATGAAAATTGCAAGGATGCAGCTGCTTTCAGAACGCCAATGCAGCTGTAATGAATATTTCACGAAAGCTGCATGTGCAAGAGAGATCTCCATTTTTATTAGCTGGAAATTTGCAGACCTAGGTTGTTGGAGGTTTATTATTCATGCAAATACACCGTATGCCCTGTAGATGCACGCAGTATGTGTCTTTGAATGTTTATGATTAATTATTAAAGCATTTTAAAAAATTCCAGAATTAAAAGAACACTGAATTTTTGCTAAGACTGTTGGTCTGAGAACATTAATGTTACATTATTGTAACATTAAACATTATGGTTAGCCAGTGCTATTTTTGAGTAGATATCACACATTGCCTTACTCAGAAACTTGATGTTTAATGCAAATTATTACTGTATGCATACAGAGTTTTAATAAATGGATATCATAGATGATAAATTCAGGGTCACTCATACTTCTCTATTTCAAAGAAATGTTACTGTACTTGTTGTTGCTGCTGCAGTTGCTGGAGAATGTGGTCACCAATAACATTGTTATGCCACTATTCCTGCAAGGAATTCTGTCTTATTTTGTCCTCCTAATTAGCTTGTGAGAAAGAGTACCTAATGAGTTAACCCAAAAGTCTAATGGTAGATCAGTAATTTAATCTCTGGTTCTTCAATCCGCTACTGAATTTAGTGTACTTGCCTGCTTCTTATTGAAATATTAACTGGAAAACAGATAAAGAGGAAATGAATTTGCTTAGTTGTTTAAGTGAATGTTCAAATTGCTAAGGATTTAAGCAATGATCTTTTCTTTTTAAGGTACTTAATAAGTAACTGTAAAGTCATGGAATGTATAAAGAATAGTAAGAAAGAGATAAACTAGCACAAAAGATTCTAGACAGATCTTTTCTTATCTTCCACCTTGCCTGGGATATTTTCTCATGCTGAATTTGTGAAATTTCTAATCAACCTTGCATGTTCACATAATACAGTATTTATCAGCTGTTTATTAGCTGAACCCACTTTTCCTGTTCAACAATAGTTCAACCAGGAAACACACTGAATCCATTTTTTCCAGAGGTAGTTCAATAAGTATTCTGAAGTTTAAGGGTGAATCAGCTTCCCATTAGTGGGTTACCAACCCCACCCAATATTCCTGCCTCCCAGTGTGGAGAACCACAAAGGTAACCTTGAAGAAACTTCAATTGTAGTTAGAAAAACATGATTGAATACCAGGGTGACAGGGGAAGCACTAGAAAGAAGGGTGACAGGGAAGCACTAGAAAGAAGCTCAGACTAACACTGCCTTAATGGAACACTACCATAATGGAATAACAGAGTTGGAAGGGACCTTGGAGGTTTTTAGTCCAACCTTCTGCTCAAGCAGGAAACCCTATAACATTTCGGAAAAATGGTTGTCCAATCTCTTCCTAAAATCCCCAGTGTTGGAAAATCCACAACTTCTGAAGGCAAATCATTCTCCTTGATTAGTTTCCATCCATTGCTTCTTCTCCTGCCTTCAGGTGCTTTAGAGAATAGGTTAACCCTCTCTTCCTTACGTTGTCAATGTTCAGGGTTCTGTTACTTCAGTCTATATCAGTAAATGTCAGCCTTCCCAGATAGACCTGACAGGAAACACAACTAGATGAGCTAGTTCTACTTTATTGTAAGACTACCTTGACAGAATCTTGCAAGTTTTGAAAATACAAATCTCCTACTGTCTCCTTTTTACAGCCTGATAAGCTAGGGGGGTTCCTTTTTAAGCTTCTTTCTTTGCCCCTTATGCAGCTGCAGGTTCTAACCCCTCCTTATCTCAGCATTCCCTCCGCAGCATCTCTCTCCTCATCTCTCGAGGTCATTCCCACATGTCATTATGATAAAATAAGTTTTACTTATTCTTGTGGAGTTTGTTTCTTGAGATGACCTACTTTGAAAGATTGACCCAGCTCGTGGATTTCCCACTCCCATTTCCTGCAGAGATCAGGGCACTGTAGCTTCAGACTTCCTTTCTGTTTTATAAAAAACGAGCAAGAGAATGGTGTTTTGGTGATATGTAATCTTGGTGACTTGACAATCCAGAATGTAAACTCTCACATACTTTACACACATATGCTATATTAGTTAAATGCCTTCCTGCCTACTAGTGTTCAACTAGAAGATGCCTCATGTGGTATTTTCTGTGTTGTTTGAGATTAGCCATTCTGGTGTGATGGTTAAAGAATCAGACTAGAAACCAGAAGGTCATGAGTTCTAGTCCCATCTTAGGCAAGACGTCAGCTGGGTGATTGATGGAAAAGGAGTGGCAGAATCTGGAGACAAAGTTAAAAGAGGGATCAGCCTAGAATCGCTATGTAGCCACAGCAGAACTAAGTCCAGCCCCCCTTGAATTCTGTGGATCCTTCTCTAACTCCAAGCAGATTCTAAGTGTTGATTGAGAATATTCCTGTGCATAGACTCCTTAGCGATAAAACAGTTTAATTGGACCTTCACTTGTGGATCTAGTATTTCATGACTAATAGTGATCTTGGATCAGTCACAAGAAGGAGACAATGACAAACCACTTCTGAAATTTTGCCAAGAAAATACCAGGACTCAACAATGGCTTGGGAGTTAGTAAGCAGGGTGCTGTAGGAGATGAAGACTCACAGGACCACCCTATGAAGACTCACAGGACCTGCCCCCCTCCCCTTAAAAGTAGAGGAGGTTGTTCATGAAAATAAATTACCCCTGCTTGCACAACTGGAGAAAGAAAGGAAAATCTAACATACCTGACAATGAATGCTTATGGAATTGACCCACCAATCAGGAACTTAAAACACCCATTTACTAATGAGCTGGCAATTGCTATAATTTGTTCCAAGTCATCCAAGGTGTTACTGTTTCCTCTCTTTTATTCTTTGTTTGGAATTGTTTTTCTCCTTTTCAGCTACCATGAAAAGAAGGCAAGCAGTATTGGTTTCATTTTATTTTTCTGTGGAAATATAGACAAAAATGGATGGGGGGGAAGAATCAGAATTAATACCTGGAATGGGATTTTTATAATATAAACCACATCTAGTTTGTTTCTTTCCTCTTATGTCAGTGGTTCTCAACCTTCCTAATGCCGTGACCCTTTAATACAGTTCCTCATGTTGTGGTGACCCCCAGCCATAAAATTATTTTCGTTGC
>JANHFM010001490.1:540366-551690 GCA_032468115.1 Grayia smithii | reverse complement strand
TTTCCTGTTTATTTATTTATTAAATTTATATGCCGCCCAACTCCCAAAGGACTCTGGGCGGCTCATAATAAAAATGAAGAAATTACATTATAATTCCAACTCATGAACTGAGAACTACCAAGAACTATCTGTATACCTATCTCCTGCTATCTGTAATTTTTTAAAGTAGTAATATGCACAATTGTTCCAATGTAAAATGTTACACAAGGGACTTGCATGAATATAGTTTGTCAATTCTAGCAGCATTAACAGCAGCTTCCGACCACTCCATTTTTCATGTGTCCTTTATTTATTTACATAATAAAGTTTTTGTATGTATTTTTCTTCTATAGACACTATTACAGCTATTTGTATGATTATTCAGATAAGTTCGACATCAGTCTTTTTGTGTTGCATGTGCTGTAAAATATAGACTTGCATATTTACAAAGCTGCATCTTGAGTTAAAAATTAAGCATTACATTTCAGCACTCACATATTGGGAAGAAAGGGATTCTCTTGGGTCTTAGAATCACAGCACCAGAAAGGACCTTGGAAGTCTTTTAATCCAATTCTCTTACCAACGCAAGAGTCCTTAAGATAGACTTCAACTCCCATAATTCCACAGCCAGAGATGCTGCCTGGGGAATTCTGGGAATTGAAGTCTACCCTTCTTGAATTTGCCAAAGATTGAGAAGCATTGCCTTATACCATTCTGGACAAATGGCTGTCCAATTTTTTATTTTAAAACTCCAGTGATGGAGCACCCACAACTCCGGGAGGCAAATTGTTCCACTGATTGTGTTCACTGTCAGGAAATTGCTCCTTATTTCCACATTAAATTCCCCCTTGACAAGCTTCCATCATTGCTTGTCCTGTCCTCAGTGCTATGGAAAATAAATTGACATTGTCTTCCCTGTGACAGCCCTTCAAATATTGGAAGATTGCTACCATGTCTCCCCTGAGTCTTCTCTTCATTAGACTAAACATACCTAGTTCCATTAGTTGCTCAACATATGATTTAGCTTTAAGACCCGTTATCATCTTTGTTGCTCTTCTCTGCACTCTCTCTAAGGCATCTTGGGATCAGAATCTTAGTTCTTGAACAAAATGGTCATTCAGCAATCTCGTAAGTCATTAAGTGAGCAGATTCCCAGTAGACCTCAGAAATATGTGGAAGGCCCTTGGAGGCTGAATGCAGGCTGCATGCTAGTTGGGAGGTGCTGCATACAATGTGAGTGTAGGGAGGTTGGGAAAAGAAGCCACAGCTGCCCATCTAACCCAACGGTATAATGAAAATGTGCCATGGCCTGGGAACTGTCAAATGCCCGGCAAGGTCCAAGAACAAGGCCCCTCCACAAAGGGCCAAATGCCAGGAAGCCCCAGTCAAGGCTTGCTCCGAGACAGGACGACAGGAAGCAGGTAGGCCACAGGGATAAGGCAGCCATTAAAGCCACTGCACTCTGTCTTTCACCAAGCATGGCAACCACATCCAAGCCACCCTGCCAGTAGCTTCCCTCATAAACACTACTTACGGTTTAACCCCCTGCCTTCACCTCTCAGGGTCTTGGGTCCTACCTGCCTGCAATTGTTGGGGACTTTGGCCAATGGGGGAGAGATAGGTGGGTAGAAAGAACTGTAGCACTCCATGGTTGCTCGTAAGAGAATATGGACTGCTAAATACCTGAATTTCAAGGACTACTTGTACTTTAGAATCCTGCTGTCCTAAAATTTTGCTTCCAGTCAAGAATAGCTTTTTCTATATTTTTTTTCTATATTTTGCTAAATTACCATGAAAACCAAGTGAAATAACAACAATTTTCATTGTAATTATTTTAAAATGTCTAGCTTTTTTCTGACACTGGACAACAAATATTCTGCTTCCTGAACACCATTTGGGTATATCTTTTAGATTTTTGGCTGATAATCACAAAAGTAACCTATAATTTAACTTATCATGTTCCATTTTATAGAAATCATCTGGTTTTGCAGCATACACTCTTCAATATCTATTGGCTATGCTGCACACATGAAAGGAACATATAAAAGCATGGAACTGTTGTTGAAGCACATCTAATACATCAAGTACAAGTGGAATATTTGTGGAGATCTAAAAGTGATGGCTCTAATGCTTGAAATGCAGGTCAGATATATCAAGTATTGTTGTTACATAGGTGAATGGGACATCCATGCAAGAGAGCCACATTACATTAAAAAGAAATAGCCACTCTGAAAAAATTGGGTTCCAGGACAGAAATATGTGGCACATGAATGATCACTTCTTGAAACAACAACGGTATTTTTGCCTCCACGTCATATAAATCTTGGACTGATAAAATATGTTGTGAAAGATATGAACAAAGAAGGTGAAGGTTTTCTTATTTGAGACAAAAGTCTACAAGAATAATATTGTACAGATTAATGAAGACATTTTGTTTGTCCACAGATCAGATACATCATCAATGACAAGCGGTTCGAAAATCTGTTAGTGGGGCTAGAGAAAATCATCTGGAAAGCATTCAAGGATGTCATTGAGAATTTTCTTGGCAACTACAGAGCACCAAACTACATTCAGCTGGTTGACAAACTTATTATAGCATGCAAGACCATGAAGTGCTTGGACTTCTTTCCCAAAAATCTAGGTGTAGTCAGTGACAAACATGTGAAAGGTTTCATAAGGGTATTGCTATAATGAAAAAAACATTATCATGGCAACTGATCCATCAGTGCTGGCTGACTATTGTTGGACACTGCAGTGAGATGCATTGGACACTGAGTACAAAGAAAAATCAGCAACAAAACATTTTTGGCTCTACTGAACTTATGCAGCACATCAGAAATATTACACAATTAAATACATTATAGTCTTTAAAAGTTAATATTTCCTAAGATTCCTTTTTCAAACCTTTGGAACAATTTGCCCAGTGTCATAATATTTAATTTAATTTCAAAGTAATGTATGTTACTTTTCAATGTAATTTTGTAAAGATATAAACAACACACACTAACCACTGTGCCACCTCGGCTCAGATGGGTAAGATTAAATTTAGGGGGAGGTATTATACTCCTCAGTCTTTGTTGGATGTCTTTGTCTACTTATGTTTACATCCTTTGTCTTTGTTTTTTTTTCTTAACAAGTGTTAGAACCGATGCGCTGTTAATAATAATTTGTGTTGTTTTTTAATGGAAAATTTGTAATAAAGATATATTTTAAATAAAAACAACACACACTGATATGGTCAAACTATGTAGTATTTTCTTTAAATTTAAATTTAAAGGGCATGAGCATGTCAAGCAACAGTAAAATAATGCAAATGATGAAGCAGGTGAGGTTTTCAACAAGACATTTTTATTAAAAATTGCATATGTTAATTAAAAGACCCAGCACTTAACATAAGCTGCCAAACATTTGTCAAAACAAGTTTCTTATATTACTCTAGAAAGTGTAAGAAAAATCAGTAAAAATTCCAGAATAAAACACATCACAGCAACTGGAATTGGAAAAAATGCAATACATTCAATCAGAGAAATTGTTCAGTATTCATCTAAAAATAGCAAAGAAGTCTCTACATGATAGAGCAAATCCAAAGTCCATTTTTGATAAGTTAAATAAATTAAGTGGCAATACAACTGATATTTATCGATAGATAAATAATAAAACCAGTCTTTACATTCACCAGCTACTGAATTTTTAAAGCAAAAGGATGAGTGAAAATAGCTTAGATTAATTTGAAACAAATCAGTATTGATTAGTCCATACAAGGTGGGAAGGTTTTAAGTGAAGTACTTGCCCAATATTTGATTTTGAAAGAAAATAAAGCAATCTCTATATTGTATATAACGACAGGATAAAAAGAAACAATTTCTTCTTTAAGGCTTAGTAGCAAGTCTATAGCTAATGATCAGTGAAACAAAAATAGAGATGACTTGATACTACCTAGAGGTGTCCTAGACAGTGTACTCCTCTAAGAGCACCAGACTGCTGATTCTCATCTATATGGTCACTTTGAAAATGCATAAGTACTTGTGTGTTTGTATACATCGGGGGCAGGATTCAAAACGCGTCACTACTGGTTTGCTTGTGGGCGCGCATGCATGCACAGAAGCATCCAGGCGGAGCCTCTCGCCACTGCCACTACCAGTTCACCCGATCCGGGGCGAACCAGTAGCAACCCACCACTGACATACATACACTTACATAAACACACACGCACACTGCACTTTTATATTACTATACTCAAGGAGTCATAAAACAATCCAAGCATTCCATTTTGACAACAGATAATTCCAAGTTTATACCCATTCAACAAATAATTATCAGATCATAACCAAAGCACTGAAAATATATTTTTTTTTAAAAAAATAATTCATATTTAAAAAATTTACCTACTTTTAAAAATATTCTCTTCCCAATGTTTATTTTTGGCTCCCCATAATTCCCTTTGGGAAATGGTAAACCAGCAACAGTTTTTATCTTCCTTGAGTTTTCAGGGAGGCTTCTATTATAATAAGCAGTATTACTTATTACAGTACTTAGTACTTATTATGTACTTTAAAACTTATTATTATGCCTCTATATTGTACTTACCGTACCATACCACACACCATACCATATACACTACACTACACTATACTAATTCATATATGCCTACCAAGCTGTGTGTTTCTTATTTCTAAACAATCTATTCTTAATTGCTTGAATCTTCATTGCTCTGAGTCAATACTTAGCCACCTTTAAATTGGCTTCTGTTGCTATCAGCTGCTTTGCTAAACTGTTGCTGAAGTGTTAGCACGGCAGTTTCCCAGCCTGGGCTGAGAAGAGAAAAAGTGCCATCAATCCTGGAAGTCATCTTTTCTTTGGATCTTCAGGGCTGCCACATTTAGTGCTGTGGGAAACTGAGAGGGGGGATGGTATGGAGTTGGGAAGATATCTAGCCGTAACAACATTCTTTTCTCTGAGTCAAGGACTTTCTGCCCTGCACCTAGACTGGCGTGACTAGGAGGCATCTCCAGTTGGGACAGTGCATTGATTGGACCATGTGATGGACATGTGGGTGCAGGGGAAGGGACTTGGGCTTTCTTTGGGTGGGGAAACTCTGGAAGCTTTCAGATTCTGGTTTTCCCAGATGTGCCAATATGACATCTCTAACAAAATGGAACTTTGAGGAACTTCTAGCCTTGGAGTCTTTTTTCGCTGGGATGTACTTGGAACCCCGATAGGTGCTTTACCAGCTCCTGGCTGACTGTACAGAGTTCGACTTACAGTCACTTAATGACTGTTTGAAGTTGTCATGATGAGCTCACATTCAGAGTCAAAGGAGGGGACTGATGATGAGCAGCCAACGCCAGAGCCAACTTCAGGAGTACTGAAAACAAGCAGCCAGCTCCAATGCCATCAGACAGACTGCCATCTAATACACAGGGGCAACTAAGGAGGTAGGGTAAAATCACAGAAATATGCCATCACTCTCTGAAGATGGGAGTGTGGAATTACTGCCCGCTCCCAATGCAAGACTCCAAAGAAAGTAGAGCAAAGGGACTCCGCGAGACTGTTCATGCAGAAGGAATCTCACTCAACTAAATGGGTTACAGAAGGCCTGCTTCTATTAAAACAGAACAACAAATTCAAGCTCTCTATTGACAACAACTAGCCAATAAGTCCCATTCCATGTGCCTTGGCTTGGAATTTCATAACCCTGGCTTTGAACCTGGACTGGCTGACAAATCTGTTACAAACTTGGACCTTCAGACTTCACCTGACACATTCTTCTACATGCTGCTTTGCTAAATCTGAGAAGGGGAGGCGAGGGAACAGGGACTTGTTTCTATACTGCAAATGTGTGTGTTTGCAAGCCTAGTACAGAGAACAAAACCACCCCTTTGTGTATTTGTATGTGATTGCCATACACTGCTGCTTCCCCTCCCTCGCATCACATAATCACATTTTGAGCACCAGTTTCAGCACCCCACAACTGTGATGTATAAAAAATTGCGATTTTCTGACAGAAAACAGCAATTTGCTTTACAACTTATTAAAAGAGTCAAAAAATTGAACCTGGACACTTGGTGGCTCATTTAACAACCACAACTTATGACCAAAACTCCGGGCTCAACTGTGGTTGTAAGTTGAGGACTACCTGTCAGCAGCTGGAGTAGTGAAGCTGCTGGGCTCTGCTTCTCCCGTCAGCTGGTTTAATTAAGTCCAACTCTGCTCCTCCTTTACCCTCAGTTGCCTGTTGAGCTGACAACTGCTCCAGTCCTTCAATTGCAAATTCTTCCTTTCTGCTCCCCTGCACAACACAAATCTTCCTCCACATACCTAGATTCTGTCATTCCCAGCATTTTCCTTTTATAATTGGAAACCAGGTGTGATGCAATGCTCTTTGAGATGCCTAAAAGTCCCAGGGGAGAAAACAAAGCAGGAAGAGCTCATGCTGGCCACTGCAAACTTTTCTTTCCACATTCTATCATGTAAAACAATGAAAGCTATGTAATCTTGTGTAATAAGTACCTTGCTGCAGCTCACTGATATACCTGCAGTTTTCATAGCTTTTTTAAATACAGAGGATTCAGTAAGAAGTCTTCAAAATATATGACTATTCTAAGATTATGACTATGTGCACCTGATTTCAGAGGGTGAAAAAATCAGATTTTCAGAAGACTTAGCAAACTCCCAAGATTTCAACAATTTTAATTTTATATTATTTAATCTGATGTTACTCAAGATTATTATTTATTTATATTTATTAGTTGATCAACTCCAATGGACTCTTAAGTTCCCCATCTTCTTGTATTAATACATTTTGATATGTTAACTATTTATCTTTGCCTGTTATTTCTTTTTTATAAAATGTTTCCTGTGCTGAGACCTGTAAAGCTATTTTCAGGCACAATTTAATATTCTTAATATGGCACTCCTCCCATGAACTTTTAAAATATACATTAAGTTTACCATACCATAAAAATCCATGCCAACCAAATATCAGTTATGTTCTTCTAATTCTAGCATTATTTTATTTCTCAGCAGAACCCTTTTTTTTTATCGAGACCAAATAGCAGGCTGCAAAATAAAATTTAAAATCAAATAATCCTAATCATCCTCTTTCTTCTGCATCTTGAAGAAATTTATATTTAGCCCTTGATTTTTTACCTTTGTATATTAATCTAGGTATACATTTTTGCCATTGTTTAAAAGGTGCATCATTTTTAAAAACAGGTATTATTTGAAACAGAAATATTCTAAGTAATACATTCATTTTTATCACAGAAATTCTCCCAAACAATGATAATTGTAATTTTCCATCTTCAAATTATCCTACTTTGGACACATTATATGAAGATCAAACTCTCTGGAAAAGGTTCTAATGCTGGGAAAGGTGCAAGGAAACAACATAGATGGACTCAGTTATAGTGGCAATAGGTGCATGATTGGAAGTTCTAAAGTTAGGGACAGATCATCAGGAACAAATATCTGTGTTATTCTCATGAGTTGATACTGTCTGGATAGCACGTAATCAATCAATCAATCCTACCCTATTTACTAGGCTTCAGAATTAGAATAGAATAACAGAGTTGGAAGGGACCTTGGAGGTCTTCTAGTCCAATCCCCTGCTTAGGAAACCCTATACCACTTCAGACAAATGGTTATCTAATCTCTTCTTTAAAGCTTCCAGTGTTGGAGCATTTAAAACTTCTGGAGGCAAGTTGTTCCACTGATTATGTTCTAACTGTCAGGAAATTTCTCCGTAGTTTTAAGTTGCTCTCTCCTTGCTTAGTTTTCACCTATTGCTTCTTGTCCTGCCCTCAGATGCTTTGGAAAATAGCTTGACTTCCCCTTCTTTGTGGCAACCCCCGAGATATCATAAGACTAGACACATCCAGTTCCAGCAACCATTCTTTATATGTTTTATCCTCAAGTCCTCTAATCTTCTTTGTTGCTCTTCTCTGTATATTGATGTTGATATATTTTTCAGCTCTAAAAATCATTTGTTTCATTACTATATTGTATTATATCTTTCCTTTAGAAATTCAAAGAAGTATATATTTTAACATCACACAATAATCTTATGAGTTAGAATAAAAGACAATGATAGGCCAAAACTTCCCTAGTAAGGGTTATCATCATTTGGATATATAAAGCTGGGTCTTCTTAGTCCTAGACTAAAACCTAAGGTGTCATACCCAGTGGAACACTTACAGAGCCTCTGCTGGTGTCACGTCAATCTTCTCCCACTGAAACAGACTAAAAAATGAATGTATAAATTCATTCTATGCTCTTCTAAACTTCAAAGGACCAACAGTTCTACATTTAAATATTTGTTCTATATTAGATAGTGCATCATTACATAATGCTCTATTTCTCGAACAACTTTCCCAAAGGAATTACAGCTAGTACTTGCAAAACATAAGACACTTAAAACAACTGTGCTAGCTCAGTCAGAAGTAACAGTTGCAATAAACTGCAATTGGTCAGGGATGATAAGTGTCGAATTACAAAATTATCTTACATTTTTATACATAGAATTCTATACTGAAAAACTGCAAAAGAGATGGGCCAAAATAATGAAAATTTCTATTTTCTGAAGAATCCCTCTCCATTTTAATAATATTTAACTCTTTCTCAAAAAGTTTTGCCTCATTGGCAATCAACAAGTCTATTTATAAAATATTTCAAAGCATAAATTCTGGCCATTATTTATATCACCAACAGCTATATTATGAAAGATATGCCAAATATTCTTTATTTTACAACTATCTGTTTTAAAGCCAACTACCCCTTAATGAAGAAAAATGGCTTTTACAAATCATTATGCTTTTGTAAAAATGAAAACAATGTTGGCTAGGACCAAAAGGTAGAATTTTGTTTATAAGAAAAAAGAAATCTCACAAAATTCCATGAAAATGTTGGTTTTTTAACATTTTACACAAACCAATGGTATCTCTTTGCATTTCAAGTACTTAACATGTCCTGCTTGTGTACAAGTCAAATGAACAAGGTAAAGTTAAAATGATCTTTGAATATTTAAAAACTTCTGAAAATTTTTTTTAGTAAATTATATCAGTATGTTCTATTCAACATTCTTTCCCTATCATTTTTTTCTGTGGTTTCTCCACATGCTGTTCAAAAATATTAGGTGTAGAGCATGGGTGTCAAACTCATGGTGTCATGTTGCTGTCACATGACAGAGTGACACTTTTCCCCTTGCGGAGTTGGGGTGGGTATGGCCTGCACATGACGCATCCGGCCCACAGGCCACCAGTTTGACACCCCCGTTGTCAAGGGAACATAGGAGAACATTTAATTTGCAAGCAAATATCTGTTCCACTGAAAGAATATTAGTTTTAGACATAGCTCAATATAGACATGCCTCCCTGAATTTTGTGCTTTCTCATACACAAATGAAATCAAAATATTGTCTGCTTAATGTCACGCTTCTTTCATTATTATTTAAACTTTCTTCTGAACTATAGGGAAGGAAAAATCTAATAAAAATGATAATCCTTTAAACTGCAAATAAAAGTACAAAAAATATTCTTCACTTGCAGAATGTCATATAGGTCAGTGACCCATGTAAACCAATTTTGTGTAGGTCTTATTCTCATGATCTCTCTAGAATAAATGTGTCAAAGTAACTTTTATGTATTTTAGTTTGAAAACATACCGTATGTTGTTACATTATATTTAAAATAAGAAAGTCCCCGCCCCCCCATTAATATAAGGGCAGAAAGATGTTTGTTGACTTATTCCATCGCCCCCTGGGGTTATGAATTGCTTCAAACCATTTATAAAAACTAAAACAGCAATATAAATAGACATAAACCATAACCACTAATTATGAAAGCAGAATAAAACCATAACAGGAAGAAAAAACCTCCATTTCTTTACCTCTCTGTTTTTCCATTTATAATATGCTTATATTTATGGGCTTAAACAACAAGCTTAAAAATTATCTACAAGAAAGAAAAGGAAGTAAAATTTAAAAATAGAAGTAAAAGTAAAGTTATGCTCCTAGTTGTAAAAGTGCTTTGCGAGCATAATTTAAATTTAAATTCGGCCCAGGGTACTTGCAGGACCACATTCTGCCCTCATCCCACCGCCCTGTGTGCTCACATAGGGCTGCACACCTCAGGGTACCATCGGCCAGATAGTGTCGGCTGGCGGTGCCCAGAGCGAGGGCGTTCTCTGTGGGCGCACCGGCCCTCTGGAATGAACTTCCCACCGACCTCCAGACTGCCCCTGACCTCCGTTCCTTCCGACGCGACCTAAAGACATGGCTTTTTAATCAAATAGGCTGACGTGATGGGGTTTCTTAAATTAACTGTTTTTATATTGATTCTTAATTAGCTTTTAATTCGTTATTTAATTGCATTTATTCTATAATATTTTCACTTTTAGCTTATTTATTGTTGTGTACCTTTTAACTTTGTGTGAGCCGGCCCGAGTCCCTCGGGAGAAGGGCGGCATATAAATGCAATAAAATAAATAAAATAAATAAATAAATAATATAATGCCCAATTTATTAGCAATAGCAATTGATAAAAAAATGCTGAATGCTGTCCTTTGGTTAACCTGAGTCTCTGATAAACTATGACGCTTGTTACCTCCTTGCTCTATGAGCTTAGACATCCTCTTATATATGTAATTATGAAGACAAAATGCGCTGTTGGAAAAACGAATTGATTTATGAGTTACTGAAACTACTGTGGGCTCTTCCACACAGATGCTTTGCTTTGGGAGAAAATCGTATTGGCATGAACCATGCTGCCCACAGCATGCCCTTAATGAGAATTTGGAATGAAGATATGCTGTACTTAGTCTGTTCAGCTTCTCTGCATGCCACCAGAAGGGCAGTGACTGGTGGTTTTCCCTGGCTGAAATTCAAATGTTGCCAACCAGAGAGAAAGCTGCTACCTATCATGATACCGATTATGTGCTGGAGTGGCGCTTGAAAGATCCAGGTGCTTTCTAATTTCTGCCCCCCTCCCAAAAAAAAAGGCTGTCAACCTATTGATCTAACAACAACTAGGCAGCATCAAAGAGTTTGAGTCTCTTTATTGCAACACAACGACTGCCTACATTTCTGCAACCTACAGTAAGTGCAGCACTGGGGGGTTTTTTTGGTTTTTTTTCTAAAAAGTTTTTTATTATAAATCAAAACAATAAAAGAAACAAAAAAACCCCACAACAACAATACATACACAAAGACAACAACAACAACAAAATACAGCAAACCAGATAAAATAACAACAAATATTGGATGTAGATTCAATTCGAGTCCTCTACAGTATATACATATATTTATATCCAAGCCTGATCAAATTGTCAAATTATCCTTTAGATTCTGA
>JANHFM010001490.1:441091-456250 GCA_032468115.1 Grayia smithii | reverse complement strand
CACTGAAGCAGTAGGCATGAGCTTAAATGGACTCCAGAGGATGGTAGAGGACAGGAAGGCCTGGAGGAATGTTGCCCATGGGTTCGCGATAGGTCGGACATGACTTCGCAACTAACAACAACAAAGTGCTGGATGAAGCCACTCACTTCTGTTTAATCCCCCCCCCCCCCAATCTTCTCATCCTTAGGAGACAGTTGGGTAAGAGTTTGATGGTAATGCTAGCTGGTCAAGTTCCAGTTATTTTTTGGGGGAAGAAATTCTCTGAAGTCATAAAATGCAATGTAAAACAGAGGGGGAAAAAAAAAGGAAAGAAAGAAGTCATGAAAGTAAATCCAGCACATAATATTTATTCTGTGTGATTTCATGGAATTAATACCATGTTCAATAAAATACTTCTTGGATATTGCTGTGGCTTTTAATATATTTTGGGATGGTGCCTTTTTTAAAGGATTTTTCTCTCTCCAGGCTTCCTTTTTATTTTGGGAAGAATAAATGCACACGATTCTTAAGGAAGAGCACTAAATAGAATGCTGATGTCTTTGAGTCATTCTTGGTTTTCTAAAAGGCTGGAGAGATTAGCTTTATCTTTGCCTTCAGATATTTTACCTCACCTGCATATCAATGGCCAATCCGGCTATATTAGTGGGTGACTGCGTCTGATCAAGCTAGCAGGAATTCTTGTTTTAATTTAATGTTCTGTACTGCTGATGTTTATCTTCAGTTTGGCTGGAAATAAAAAAAGGATTTGCTTTAAAGAAGAATAAAAGTTCTTCCATCTTAAATGTAATGTTCTAATTTAAGGCTAATTTAATGACTTTTATTTCAGTAGGATTTATTTCCAAGTACACATGCCTAAAATTGTACTGGAAAACACTAGGTAATTAAAGTAAATAAATAAATAAAATGAATAGTTTATTATATTTTAAACTTCTATAATATAATCTGGGTGGACCATTTATAGAAAAAACAACACAAGAATGTAAAGATGAGCACATTAAATAGATATGCATTCTCTCCTAAATGGAGATACTTAAAATTCCAAATATTAAATTATAAAAGTTTTTTTTTGTTTTAAATCCCTAAAAAATAGCAAATATTTTGTCTGGAAAGATTGTAAGATAGCACCAGGCATATTTCCGTTTGTAAGGGCTCTACAACTATACCCTTTTACCCAACCAAGCATCCACCTTCAATTGGCAAAGACATTGAAATTCAGATGCCCACATCACCCTAGGGTTCACTGGATAATTTTGGACTAGCTGCCATTTTTGTTGCATTTCTGAAAATATATTGGGGGTGGAGATCCTTGTATGAATCTCTTTGCTTCCCTAGAGAAAAGGGACCTAAATCTAATAAATTTAATGAGGGTCAATGGTTGACTCCCAGAATAAATGGCAAATGCATTAAATTTAACTTCTGCACCTTAACAGCTCCTCAAGTATAAGATTTAGAAAGATTTATTCACTTATAGTCTTCATTTTTGGTAAAGGAGTTTAAGACAGTGTACATAGTGATCCGTCTTCCTAATTTTCCTTACAACAACTCCGTCAGGCAGGTCAAGCTGAAAGAAAGAGAGTGATTTGCTCAAAGTCACTCAGGAAGCTTCTGTGCTTGAGAGTGGACTTCCCACTTCTAGTCAAACACCTTAGCCACCACAAACAGTCTATCTGTCCAAGATCATTGAAATCTAGTGCTTAGCTCTGGTATCTGACTCAGCAAAGCAACTTCCCTTGTCAAGCTCAGTGGTCCAGCCCCAAGAAACGAGACAGACTAATAGAATTACTCTGGCAGTTTCCTTTATTGTGTTCCTTTATTCCTTACCTAGAGATAGAAATTTTGTAAAACTAAAATAACTATTTGTCTTACAATAGATGTATTCTGAGAATTGATAGGGAAGAGTCTTCTTACTTTTCTTTCTCCTGACCAAACTATCTGAGCTATTTGCCCTCTGGAGTGCAGTCTCTCCCTCCTGAGAATTCAGACTACCATATATTCCGGCGTATAAGATGACTGGGCGTATAAGACGACCCCCAACTTTTCCAGTTAAAATAAAGAGTTTGCCAGCCATGCATCTTGCAAGGTCAGTACCCGGCGTATAAGACAACTTATCTGAAGATTTTAATGGGTTAAAAAGTCATCTTATACGCCGGAATTTATGGTACATTCCACCACACTCATGTCATGTGATGTATGGAAATCTTTTGACCAATTAAAATAAGCTCCAAGCCAAGAGAACTTATCTAATTGGTTCATTTTTAGGAGGAGGTTCTGTTCATTATCTAGTTCAGAGGTCTTCAAACTTGGCAGCTTTAAGACTTGTGGACTTCAACTCGCAGAATTCTGGGAGTTGAAGTTCACAAGTCTTAAAGCTGCCAGGTTTGAAGACTTCTAGCTTGTGGATGGCTTGTAATGCAATGATGAAAGGCAAAGTCTTCTGGTAGTGGCATACTATTCACAGTACTTCCTGTACAATTAAGTCAAGTGCCAACTCATTTTTTTTAACCTTGGCAATTGATTTAATCTATGATATGCCTTCTGAGGTTTTTTTTCCTCTGATGATCATGATTATTATTATTTTTGAACATTATATAGCATTGTTGTTATTTGTAATTTGGAAACATTTTAATGACCATTCAATAGGTAGCAGATGTTATACTGTAAATAACATTAAATAAGCACACATTTCAAAACAATAAAGTCATGCAGGAGTAGAAGAAATTATATATTAGCTTGTTGCAGATCCAAGAAGGAGAACAAGCCTCTTCTCATTAATTGCAACTGAAGCCAAAATGATTTTAATAATGGAGGGACCTCAGTCCTTTGTAGGCCTTGCATTTGGCAAACTCTTATCCAGAATGATAAGCCATAATTTGCTATGGCTCTAATGTGCAAAAAATATCTCCCAGGTTGAAATTCAGAACTCCAAATTATCTATTATAAGATAATTATAACTGAACAAGAGAGGGAAGCTTAGGCAGTAACTATAAATAGCAAATCTGCTTAATTGAACTTAAATTGAAAAGGTCACTCTTCCATAACCACTGTAGAATACTGCCAAACTGTAAAGTCAATGACTAATAAAACCAGTTATGCTATTTTGTATACTTGGAGTGGGAACAGAGTGATATACAGAGAGGAGAAATCTTTTACAAAGGGTGAAATAATCTAGCAGCTTTTGAAAATAGCTGAATTCAATTTTTATAATATTTGGAGGATAACTCAGGGGTAATATATTATTAAAAACTTATCCACAGCTATTTTTTCCTTCAAGCACCTCAATTCAGTTATAGTTCATTCTCAATAGCTATTTAAGATTACCAGATTGTTGATTTCTAGACTACTTTGAAAGCAATCAAAGAAAGTTTGATGGCCTGATAAATAGTCCGTGAATGGCTGTAGTCTTGGATCTGTTTTTTCTTCTAGAGTTACCACAAAACTAAATTGGTAAACCACTACATAAAAGCAGATTGTTACAGAATCAGAAACTATGGTTTACAACTGGGAATATATTAGAAAAACATAGGAACATATACCACATTTAAATACAGTTCTTCATTTTCTGTGTTTTCTTATTATCTGGACCAAAGTATCAATTAGAACAAACTCATAATCTTTACCTTGGTTTACTTCACTCTCTGTTTCTCATCCATACACAGTTTCAGTTAAGAAATTAATAGATGGTACCTGGCTCAGTAATAGTATTTGTAAAAGCTTTAGATGTCCCACTGGATCACCATTTAAGTATGAGCCAGCAATCTGCTGCAGCTGCCAAAAAAGCCCATGCGGTCCTGGGCTGCATCAACAGAGGGATGACATCAAGCTCATGAGAAGTTAAAATGCTGCTTTATACTGCACTAGTGAGGCCACACTTGGAATTCTGTGTAGAGTTCTGGTCACTGTACGAAAAAGTACAAAAAACAAAGCAAAACAAAAAAGACACTGATACTTTAGAATGTGTGCAGAGAAGAGCAACAAAGATGAAAAAGGTTCTGGAAGTTAAATTATAGGATGAACAGTTGAGGGAGCTAGGTAAGTATAGCCTATCAAAGAGAAATATTATTTATTTATTATTTATTTAT
This sequence comes from Grayia smithii, assembly GCA_032468115.1. NCBI lineage: Eukaryota > Metazoa > Chordata > Lepidosauria > Squamata > Grayiidae > Grayia > Grayia smithii. Next base: position 452,171 of record JANHFM010001490.1, on the reverse strand, counting down.
TAATTTGATTTATATGCCGCCCTTCTCCTGAAAGACTCGGGGCGGCTCACAACGTCAAACAACAATAAACAATTTAAATTAAAAATTCAGAAATTAAAAATTAGTAATTTAAAAAATTAATTCAAAATAAAATAAAATTTAAAACCCTGTCAGTCAGCCAATCTGTTTGAACAGTAATGTCTTCAGGTCACAGCGGAAGAATCGAAGGTCAGGGACCGTCTGGAGCTCAGTGGGTAACCCATTCCAGAGGGTCGGTGCGCCCACCTTAAAGCCTATGCAGTTTAGCATAGCGCAGAGGTCTTCAAACTTGCTATGCTGGCTGGAGAGTTCTGGGAGTTGAAGTCCACAAGTCTTAAAGCTGCCAAGTTTGAAGACCTCTGGCATAGTGGTTAAGGCAGCAGGCTAGAAACCAGAAGATTGTGACTTTCAGCCATGTAGGCAGAAAGCCAGCGAAGTGACCTTGAGCCAGTCATACCTTCTCCACTCTAGGAAGCCGATAATGGCAAACCACTTCTGAAATCTTGCCAAGAAAAATGCAGAAACTCATCCAGGCAGTTTCTAGGACTGACTGAAAGGCATAGCAAAAAAAAAAAAAAAAAGGCTACACAAATTCTTTGAAAGAGATTCTACTATACGTATAGGAGCACAAGAGAAACCCTTTTTTTTTTTGCTTCTTAAAGCAGCTGTGTCTTCTTCAAGATGTCCATGGCTACTCGGAAAGCATTTCTAGGCTGTTGATGCTCCCATGTGTTTGCACAGCCCTTTCTCCTTATATTGCTCGCACACATGCAAAATATTTGCCCAGCTCAACCCTCTCATAAGAAATCTCTTACTTACTGACTGACTGACTGACTTATTTACTTAATTTATTTAGTGTTGTAAATGCTTTTATATATCATATAGGTAAAATAATAACAGCAGCAATAATGAGGATAGGGGAGGAATGGCTTTATCCCAGTATCCCCACCAGTGTGGAACCTTGGTGTTGTAATAATGCCAGTACCTCAGAATGCTGTGAAGAATTCACTTTTCAAAGACACACATATTTTTATGAAACTTGACCAACTTGTGCTGAAGCTTGATTTAGTTCGTAACTCCACTGAGTACATAAGAAGGAGAATAAGGATGAAAGGAAGAAAAGAGATTTCTACCGGAGCCCAATTTACCTCAATATATCACATATTTTTAGAAAATGTTATTTTCCTAGCGATTGAAACTGTTACTGTAGCTGCAATGCAGTACCAAACAAAGATTTCTCCAAGCACCTCAACTACAGGAAATGTAGGTGCTAAAAATGGGGTTGTTTTTGACCTTTTCTGTGAGTGACATCAATGCTGTTTATTTCTGCTTTCCAGGCTATAGAATTTGATCCAGAAGCCCACCTGCCCACTGTTACTGACAGTTGTACAGGCTGCACTCTGTGTCTCAGTATCTGCCCTATTATTGACTGCATCCGAATGGTTTCCAGGACAACACCTTATGAAGCAAGGAGAGGGCTGCCCTTAGCTGTGATCCCCGTGTGCTGAGCAGATCAGACCAACAGTTAAAGGGAAACTTCTATTTGCTTGATTCTATTGATTTGCTTTCTAATTAGTGCCAGTGAGTCCAGTACATTCTAGCAAAAAGAAGGAAAGGGGGAAAGAAAAAAGGGGAAAAGGGAGGGAGGGAGGAAAAGGGGAAGGGGAGGTGGAAAGGAAAGGAAAGGAACCTAATACACTAATTAGAGGCCAAATAAAACCAGCTGAATTTTTCAGTTTATTTCCCATCTCTTTCCTTTTCTGATCTTCAGACAGATAACAAATTACTTTGCTGGATGTGATTTGGCTTTGCCTTTTATAAGACGCATAACTTTTCTCTCACACACACACACAAAATCTATGCATGTTCTGACAAACTGAGTTTTAATTTTTCTTCCCTGTAACAATGGAATGAAATTCAAGAAACTTTTTGTAATCATGTAAACCCTAACACATGGACAAACTTTGTTACCATGGAAACATAGGGTAATTACACATTTCATTTCCTTTTAAAACTGGTTTTAGAAGATGTAATTAACTATATAACACACAAACAAAGCATTGTATATCATGGGGAGGATGCTTTTACAGAAAGATATAAAAAGAGGGTTAAACTGCTATTTCTGAACAATTAATCAGTTTTGATAGTGGCAGCATCTGCTGGTCTATTACTCTAGTTCTCGCTAAATTCTACTTCTCCCTAAATGCTACCTCTGACTAGGCATTAAAAATCAAACGTGCAAATACAGCACACTTTTGTCATTTGATGTTTTCAGTTGGTAGCACAATTTTTGTTGTTGTTGTTCTGTTAATGAACTTCCAGTCCCTATCTATTAATTCTAATCTTTCACATGTAAATATAGGACACTTTTTGTTGCATCACTGTGATGTTGGCAAAATGAAATTATTCTTGAGGCACTAGGAGGGAATGAAAGGCAATTACTTCAAAAGTTCTTTGTTTGCTACCATTCATACACACAATGCTGGATAAAATAAAATAATGTGGTTTCAACGTAGATGGATGGGAGAGGCTCAGAAGATACAGCCTTTTTTGGTCACCATAGATGATATCTGACAATAAATGGCATCTATTGAATATTTTCCAAATACCAAGTCATTTCACTCCTGGGCTTCACTGTGCCTAAATGAAAGTTCCACAAATCTTTGGAGAAAGAATGAGTTGAGAGCCCAATAAATATCAGTAATTTCAAGTGTTGTCAATGCAGGATGTTTGATCGGTCCACAATGTAGGACCTTTTAAAGAAACCTGTTACTGTTTTCTATTATGAGATCCATTCCTCCCCATGATTTGGTGTAAAAACTCTCTTACTGACCAGCAAGAAGCAGCCCAGCAGAATTAGTGTTAATGAGGAAGAAGAAGTTCTCACCTTAGAACATAGAATAATAGGGTGGGAAGGGATATTCACCTTCTCTTCTAGTTCAACTGTCTGCTCAAGCAGAAGACACTATACATTCCAGACAAATGGCTCTCCAGTCTCTTCTTGAAAACACTTCTTAGAAAGTGATGGAGTACCCACAACTCCAGGAGACAAGCTATTTCTCCTTGGGGGAAGTACACAAAGCCTCAGTAGCAGATAGCAACTGAAATACTTGCTACACAAGTATTTGTGTAGGTTTGGAAAAAAAAATCCTATCTTCTAACCCAAAGATCATGTATGTAATGTTGGATCAAACAATATGTTCTCACACAAGAAGAATTACAGTAGAAATGTGTAAACATTGTGAAGCCATATTTAGTCAAAGTTCTATCAGTGCTTTAATAACTTTTTGATTACATGAGAAAATTACTACATCTTCTACATGCAAGCATTTTTAATGGCAAAATGTAAGGTAAATAATTGTTAGCATATCAATGCCATATGTTTAAAAAAATTGTGTAATAAACATTCAAAAATAGAATATGTTTGTTTACAATAAAACCAAGATAAGGATTTTCCGCCATTCTGAAGCAGCATGTTACCATCGACTTATTTCTCATTCTCAGTTGGGTGTTTTCTTGTACTAATACTTTGCTAGCTATTTTATCCCAAAGAAGCTGCAAGAGAACCATATGTTGTTCAATATTTAAAATAGCAAATAATGTATCCATTTCTCTGTGCTCTTTGCTATCAACTGAAATGCAAAACTTTGATTGTGCATATTAAATAATGTTTGTGTTCAAAATTCAGTATATTTACATAGTTATAAATAAATTAGAATTAAAGAACATTATACAACTTGTTTTAAAATGTGTTTTTCCTCTGCATTTTGTGTGTGTGTTTTTTATATTAAAAAAAGAATAGCAAGCCAATTTGCATTTTATATGTAATAGGCTTCCAGTTCTCCAGAATTAGCTCTCTCCTTTTTGATCACTTGCTATCAAACAGTCATATATAATCCAATCATTTTATATTGATGAAGCTGGGCTTGTAGAAAAGAGTGAAGCTCATAATAATAAAGAAAATGTTTTTCATTAACCCACTATCAAAAAGAGCTCTGTGGATTTTTAAAAATTTGATAGAGGAATTGCTGTGCACATGCAACCCAATTCAAAGCATTACTATTATGCAGGAAAAGCAGAATTAGTCCTGGATTGTTTTGTGGTGGTGATATTCACATCTTTCCATACCAAATGTGACAATTATGCTATCTATTGTTCTTCAATTATCTCAAAAATAAGATTGCTATATATATATTTTGAGAGGATTGTACATGTCAGAGCACTGCAAAGAACTGTTGATAGTTAATCAAAGTCAAGTGTGTGGCCTGTTTCTGTTTAAAATAATTTGAAACTTCATTTATGCTGGTTTGGTTTGGTTCTTGGTTGGTTGGTTGGAGGTGTTTTTGGGGGGCTATCTCTTATTTTTTTTCATATGAAATGAATCCCTAACACATAACACTAAATATTACAGAGAAATAACTGTTTTAAACTGTTTTAACAAATGACATATTAAGATCACATGGCCAAACAACAGCATAACAGCAGCCAGTAACACTGAAGCAGCCACAACTTTCCCAAATTTCATTTCATGGATAATAGATTTTGTAAATTATCCCATTTGAAGTACCTTAGTTCAAAAACTGTTACTCTATGATACATCATTTTGCCCAGTTAAAACTCATGACAAAAGTGTTTTAGTAATATAAAACAATGTTTCTCAACCTTGTTGACTTTTAAGATGCTTGAACTTCAACTCCCAGAATTCTCCAGCTGGGGAGTTGCAGTCCCAGCATCTTAAAGTCAAGAAGGTTGAGAAACACATAAAGAAGTTCCAAAAAGAATGTTTGTGCTTGTGAGAGAAAGAGACGGATGGCTTTCAATTTACATCACCTCTGCATAATCTTTAATCTGGTAAGTAAACTAAAATAGTCAAAAACAGTATTTTCTCAGACGGATTTGATTCACAGCATAGCTGGTTTCACTGCTTAGCTTGCAAGCTATCTCACTTCTAGCAATACCTTTAGCCCTAGCATAGCATTTAATGAAGAAAACTGCCTTCCCTTCTTCATAAAAAAAGTGCCCAAATGAGGTCACTTCTAGATGAAATAACTGCCACTATTTATATAAATATATTCTATAACTTACATGGACCTCAAAGTATGAACACTGGGATTCCTTGCAATTTCCTGAAAATAACTAAGAGCCAATAACATTTCTGATAAAGCCTTTATTCTTTGTATTTCAGCTTTGTCCATCATATTTGAATGACTCAGGTTAAAAAGTATTTTAATTATATTTTCTATAATAATGTTGAATATTTTCATAGACTGTGCTGTAGGAGGCACACGGCCCCCCTGAACTTGTTTTGGCTGCCAGAGGCACCACGGGCCAATCCGTTGCTATTTCCAGGTGGGCACCACGGACCAGATTTAGGCATCTCGCTGGCAGGATCCACCCCGGGAGGCTTGAGTTTGACACCCCTGATATCACAATGATATCATCCCATAACAATGAATTCAGTTGTGCTGAATTCAGTTGTGCCTACTTCAGCACAAACGAGTACAAAATTTCAACTGTCATGTGGTGATTTCTGAAGGGAATGGTTGACTCTTTGGTAGACTCCACAGAAGTTAAAACTCAAAATCCTATATATAGCTCTGTTGTTAAATCGGTTACTCAGGTTTTGATGATGACTAAAAGAAATGCTGTTTTTTTCTTTTCATTTAATATCATTTTCAAAAACAGACAGCAACTGTACTATTACACATAACCTTTAACAGTTCAAGCTTTTAAAAGATACATTGTGAGCAATATTTTTGAGCAAAGATTGGCAATTTCTCTAAGCCATCTGATGCTTTCATTTCCCTCTCCAGCCCTTTTCTTTCTGCCTGTTCTTTTTAAATTGTAAGCATGGAAAAGTGTTTTGTTTATGAACAAAATATTCTATTTTGTCCTTCTGGGTGGTGGGTGAAATGAGTATAATCAAAATAATAAAATAAACATTTGCCTTATCAATCAGCATAAATGCAGAAATAATTTAGAGATTTTATCCAAACTTAAAAAGTATGAAATCAAATGAGTCACATTTGCATTTAGTAGGTTGAGCAGGAGGGATAGAAAATCTTCCATGGTTTTTGGTTTCTCTGTAAAACTGAATGGCCGTTTTGTACTTTTTGATGTGCAGATATTTTCTTTAATTGAACTAAACTGCAGAACCAAATATAAAATGATGTTAATGTTCATTTTGAAGCAATCTAACAAGGGTGCAATTCAAGGTGTTGGTTATTACCTATGAAGCCCTACATGGCTCAGACCAGGCTATCTCCATAATTGTCTCCTACCCTGCATCTCCCTGCGACCGGTAAGATCCCACAGGGTCGGTCTCCTCCGGGTTCTGTCAGCTAAACAATGTCAGGAAAGAGCCTTCTCTGTGGCTGCTCTGGCTCTCTGGAACCAATTACCTCCTGAGGTCCGGACTGCCTCCACCCTACTGGCCTTCCATAAAGCAGTTAAAACTTGGCTTTTCTGGCAGGCATGGGGCCGTTAATCTCACTGTTATGATCCAGTGAGATCCAGCCCCAGACGAGATATGAGTGTTCTTATTTTTATTATTTTTGAACTAGTTTTTTTAATTTTTTACATTGTATTGTGTTACTGTGTTTTATTGTGAGCCGCCCGTAGTCCTTTGGGAGTTGGGTGGCATATAAATCAAATAAATAAATAAATAAAATAAGGCCTGCTAAGTGATATAAGAGCTATCAATAATGGCAAAGACCTATCTGAAAATGCCCTAGATGTATAGGACTTATGCACCTTCCTACGCTCCATCCATTCTAATTATTGATATGTACTATATAGAAAATACTAGAGTGCATTGCTTAGAAAATTGCAGTTTTCTCTAACCTACTAAAGTTTCCTTGGAAATAATGTCAACTTTTAACCAACATAAAATCAAAATGAAAGAAGTATAGAAACCAGATAATAATTACCAAGATTTACAATTGAAAATAATTCTAAAATTGGATTCAAATTCTTGAAATTATAATTCAAATTGTTGATATTATTTTTAAAAAATGTAGAATTTTTAATGCCATGTTTAAGCAATTATAACAGCTCTTTTTATCCTTCAAAATTCTTACTAGTAACTTGTTCGCTTCATTGGGTTTTGTATCCTTCAAGCAGTATTCATTTTCATAAGTAATTAAATAAAACAACTAAATATGATATTTTTTCACCTATTTTCTCCCTTTCAACTTTTATCTGGCACCATGTAATTTGTGAGGTTTTTTAGTCTTTAAAAATCTAATTTCAATCCAGAGAAGTGTTCTCAATTTTTCCTTGAGAAATAGAAAAAATAGGATTATCTTCAATGCCATATTCAAAATAACTTCCTAAAAATAAAACAGGACCAACTCTATAACTTGTCAAAGTGTTGTATGCCAATTAAGTTATGCTTTAAAACTAGGGGGCAACTTATAAATATAATTCAATAATTAAAATGGGGTGTTAGATTTATTTTTAGCAAATAAAGACAAGCTCTTATTTAAACTTGTTTGGCTTTTAAAAAAAAATCCTATGTATATGGAATAATCCATAATATCACAACCATCTTTAAAGAAAGAGTTATCAAAATACTGCCTTGGAATAATAAATATGAATGATGTACTTCTTGCTTCTTTGAGTAATAAATCCATGTGTTTATATTGCATTAAAAATATACACTTAAGTGGAAGTATGCAAAAGGTAGAGTTGGTTTGAGATGCCAGTCTGTTCTAACACTGCAACTGGACTTCTCTGGTTTGTGAATGTTGTTGATTTGTTATTATTTATTTCAATCCAGCTAGTATAGCATAGGTTAGATTGGTGGCGAAGCGCTTAGAGAAATGCTTCTTTAACTGGGTCTATGTTTGAAAAGACAGGCAAACTTCACAACTTGGAAACTTGGTGAATAATCCATGCTGATTGTCACTCATTCTGCATTAAATTCACCAGGGGAATGCTTTTTTATACAGTATATATAAATGAAAGCCCATAGGAAGCAATGGAAACATTTGTTTGTTTGTTTGACTAATTGATTTCCATCTTACCTTTTCCTCAAGAGCCCAAGGCAGCTTATCTAGAGAGTTCTATCTATTTTACCCTCAGAACAGCAACCACTTCCCAAATTCCTAGGGGAACTTTTTAAATATTTTCTATTTTTTTTAAAAAAAATAATAAAACAGTTCCCTTATTTTTGGAAGTTGATTAGCTGGTAGCAATTCCACCTGCTGTTGTAACCCCGGGCTGCACAAGGACGCAAGTGCCCCTTGTTTCCTCTGGCTGAAACATTTGAAAATGTCACATCCTGCTCCGCTGGACTCTACACATTCCAAGTTAACACAAACGATGCAAGGCACACACTTAAGCACAAATATTATACTGAAACCTCAAGTCCCTCCCATTAAATTAAAAACAGCTTGCTTCTGACAGGTGATGTCTATGTTTGCCATGCCATTGCCTGTTTCATAAAAATCCCAATATGCTTTTGATATATATAAAGATCGCATCACTGACAAATTATAAGACATATAAAAGGCATTTTAATAAGATAATCTTGAAGAAGTGCTGTACAGACTCCCTGATTCAGCATTTGAGCTTGGCCTCAAAGAAAAATGGACGCAATCCAAATTGATAATGAATTAGATCTTTTCATCTAGTATGCAATAGTAAATTATCCTTCCCAGCATTCCATGCAAGAGCTTATGGTGGCTATAACTATTAAAATTAATGGCCACAGATTTCTCACCACCATGCCTAAAACTACAAAGTGGTCCCAAACACGCTTATATTTTTTTTCTATTGTTCAAAGTCAGACTTCGATCTCAAAATTTAGTTTATATCATCTGATTTGCTCTCTTCCAATTATTCCCATGCCAAATAATCCTAAAGGAGTACCAACAGGGGTGGGGTCTACCTACCTTTACTACCGGTTCTCTTTGCGCACGCATGCGTGTGCGATTTGCGCACACTCACTTGCTTTGCTCGTGCGCGTGCCTAAAGCACGCTACCGCACATGCGCAGTAACTCTTTTTCGGAAAAAAAACCTCAAAACGCTCTGCACTTACGCAGAATGCTATTTTCACGGTTTTTACCAAAAAAGGTAAGTACGGGTGCGCAGGTGGGCCCAGGTCCGGGATGCAGAGAACCGGTTCGGTGATGTCACAACGTCACCGCTACCGGATCACGCGAACCGGACCAAACCGGGAGCAACCCACCACTGAGTACCAACCATATCAAAATTGAATGAATGAATGAATGCCTCCTGGAGAGTCACCTATCTGTGAGTTGAGTGGCTATATAAATTTGTTGCATATGTGTGTGTGTGTGTTTTCCTCAGGCTCTTCTCTATTTTGAGATACATAATTTGACAGTCAGCATCTCACAGTTGTCCCAGCTTTGCAATGCCTGATTTTCAGCTTTACTCTTTCCCTGTCCTGTCCTCATCAGGTGAGAACCTCTGGGAAGGCTGGACAGTGGAAAAGTTCCTTTGTCCAGGCATTAAATACACCTGCCGCTTCTGTATATATACAAGTATATTCGGTGGACTAAGCAAGCATCGTTGATAAGAAAGCTTAAGATGATACCGAGAACACAGATCACTTCTATTATAACTACTAAAATCAGCTTTACAGAGAGACCTTGTACCAGACATTATGGGGAGACCTTTAGCTTTTTACCATGTCTGTTCTTTGTTGCTATGGCAATAGAATTAACCATTCCATTAACATAATAGAATAAACTGCACTGTAAACTTCTTTGTCCTGGTGGAAAAACCTTACTCAGATTTCAGAATATTTGACAAGCTTAAATTCTCAGGACTTTCTTTTTTTTTTTTTTTTAAATCCCAAACCTGGGTTATTATCTCAATGCCTCCAAAAGCTTAAAAGGAGGGAGAGAATGAAAGAGGGCACAGCTGTACATTTTATCATTACATTTCCCCTTGCTTTCATTGACTGCCTTCTCCTAAGTGTTCCCATGAGAAAACCAGTAGACTACTGAAGCAGTGACCATTGGAAGTGAGAATGCAGTCATTTAACAACCTCATAAAGGAGCGCACACACACACACACACACACATACACAACCGAGCACACAAATGGAAATTTCTCAAATCATCTCGGCTTTAGCGTAAGCATTCCTAATTAATACTTCATACACAAATAACAATGGATATAGAAATAGTCAAAAAATGCATGTATGGAAAGGCACTGTGTTGTATATGTGTATGTGTGCCAGAGAGACAGTTGCCAGCTAGCTTAGAAATGAGACAAGGACAGCAGCAGCTTTGGATTTTAATTAAGCAAGCAAAGAGGAGCATTGATACTGGACTATCTAACTGTCCAAGCTAACAAAGCAGCACAGGCTTCAGATTTGAGGGATGAGATCAATGGTAGCATTCAGCTGGTTCTATCCAGTTCGGGCGAACAGGTAGCGGCCGGACATCATCACATCCTGTTTTTGACCCTCTGCGCATGCGTGGAAGGCTCTGCGCATGCACAGAGGTGGGGCGTGTGAGTAAAGCGAGCGCACGCTCACATTTGTGAACCAGTAGCGAAGGTAAGTGAATACCACCCCTGGAGGAGATATTTTTAGAAGGTCCTCTTCTCAGTTATCCCGACAGCCACATTATTTATTGTGACACTGTCGTTGTGGTGCCATGTCTTTGGGACCCAATCTTTACCCTTGTGCAGGACAAGGACTTGGGTGGTCATTTCTGAATTGCCAGAAAAATGATTTTTACCAATACTCTTATTTTAGCCTATAGGATACACACACACATAGTACCCAGGATTTTCTTATCACAGATGAAATAACGTCAGAAATATGACAGTCAGCAGCTAACAGCTTTGCAATGCCTTATTTTCAGAAGCTTTATTCTTTCCATGTCCTGTCCTGAGATCCCCTGGGAAGTCAGGACAGTGGGAAAGCTCCAGTGGTGAAATCCAAATTTTTTTACTACCGGTTCTGTGGGCGTGGCTTGGTGGGTGTGGTGTGGTTTGGTGGCAGTGGCAGGGGAAGGATACTGCAAAATCCCCATTCCCTCCCTACTCCTGGGGGAAGGATATTGCAAAATCTCCATTCCC
>JANHFM010001490.1:334673-348518 GCA_032468115.1 Grayia smithii | reverse complement strand
TTTTCTTATTTTCCTCCCCAAAAACTAAGGTGCGTCTTATACTCCGGTGCGTCTTATACTCCGAAAAATACGGTATTTTAAGTATCTGCAGTCAGACATCAGTATTGGAATTGGATTTAACTTCTGCTGCCTATGATAGGACAAGTCATGCGGATAGCCATCCTACTTTGGATTTTGGCTTTGCTGTCACAATCGGCTTTGGTCATTACAGATCCGTAAGATTTCAAAAAAAATGTTTTTCTTTGCTCAGTCAATTTCATGGAGGAATATGAGTGCAGATGCATTAATAAGAGCAAGAATTTTTAATAAATATGAATGATTTTAGTTCAGAATTCCCAAAGTGAAGTTTTAGGGCAGACTAAATAATGTCTAGGGCCACAACTGTTTGACTCTTTGTTCCATCTGATTTACTAATCTCAGCTTAATATTCATTTCCAGAATGTCCTTGTCTACCCGACAGTTTTGTCTATAAAATAAAAACAGCGGCTGAGTCTTCTGCAAGACTTAAGGGAAGCACAATAGACCAACTGGTCAGAAGTATTTGAAATGGTTTGGGAAGTAAAACAATATTTCTGGAGTAGAGACTGGAAATGCAGGCAGGAACTGGATTTGCACTACCCTGGAAGAGGTCATAATTTCTGCACGCAAGGAAAAAGAGAGAAAATTTAGATTATTCAAATTTCCCACTATTTAAAAGTGTCAGATTATTTCTGAAAGAATAGTGCTGATAAATTAAGTTGACCAAAATAGGAAAAGAAGCGCTAGAGGTTTTTGTAGGCATCTATGCAGTTGCACTTGCTTTCTGACAAGCAGGACCAGCTGACAAGTATATCACTATACCTGATAGTCAGATTTGTACTAATGAGGGAAATTGAATTTTTCCACTGACAAATATTTTAATGAATACTAAGATAAAAGTCTTAATCAAAGACTAAGGATTAGTGAGAAAATAAGGAGAAAAGGATATAACTTAATTTAAGTTGGCTGGAAATGTTATATTATTGAACTTACCAAGTCTGAAATACCTCCAGGCCAATGAGATAAATGACTTTCCAGTCATTACCTGGTGGTTTTCCCAGCCATAATTGATCATCCCAATGTGGAAAAGTTCTGCATATTATTACGCTCCCTCGAAGAGACTAACTATCTGCTAGTAACCTTGGAGTTGGAGAATCAGAACTATACCTTAGCAGAGAAGGAAGTGGAAGCACCAGGAACCTTTGAATGTATCCACTTCCAGGCAAGTTGCTCCATAGGAAATGCTCAACTTCTTAACCAGAAAAAGAATAGTTTGGAAGGGCATAGGCAGGGCATTCATTGTAGTCCTGAAGAACTGGATTTGTTGTAACCATCACCTCCCTGCTTCTATCAGATTAGCAAAATTTATCATGTGATTTACCAGTTCCATATAGACATTTCTATTTCTGCCAGTCACTTCCGATGGCATGGAATGAGGCAGGGATATCTGCAGGGTATAATTTTTTAAAAATGGCATCTATGGTGCTGAGGTTGAAACTCTACCTATTATTTGTATGTGTCACATTGTCATAGGAAGAACTTGCACAGTTTCGGCTGCCACCTTTCTTGATTGTACAGTGTAGACACCTGAAATGAGGGGACAATAGACAAAATTGGCCTCTAGAACAGTATTTCACAACCTTGGTAAATGTGTAGATTAAAGACAAAAAAACCAGCCATTGCAACCTTGCAACCTTGAAGCTGCTCAGAATTCCCTGTCCAGTGTGCATCTTAAAGTTGACAGGGTTGAGAAATAAGGTTCTAGAAGAAGAGACCAATCTAATAACCCTCTGATGTGTTTGGGAAGCCTTCAACAAGAACATCCCTCTGCTTGTATCTTTCTGCAACTGTTCTTGAGAGGTGGTACCTGATGCTGAATTTGTCTTCAGCAGTTGTTGAGAATCTTCATTGATAAGAGAATAATTGCAGTTGCTTTAGCTGTGCTGACTCTGGAAGTATCTGGGAAATGCAAATTGTAACAGAGAACAGAGACAGTAAATGAAATTAGAGGGATTTTAAAAGTAGAAAGAAAAAAAAGGATCCAATCTGAATTGGTCACCAGGACCAGAGGTTTATTCTTCCAAGCTTTCAGACTGGTGCTGGAGTGCAAGGAAAAAAAGATCCATAAAATAGAAAAAGTGTTGTTGTTTAAAAAATAGGAAGGACGAAGTACATTATATCATCTGTTTTTCCTAGAGGCAGCTCATCCTGTAGAATATGTTTATTTCTTCACCACCAGAAAACTGTATCTATTCCAATATTGCTCTCCATAATAGATATTCTATGGTTAGAAAAATGCTGGGAAAGCAGTGGTGGGTTGCCCCCGGTTCGGTCCAGTTCACGCGAATAGGTAGCGGTGATGCTGTGACGTCACCGAACCGGTTCGCAGCGTCCCAGACCTGGGCCCACCTGCGCGCCCCAACTCACCTTTTTTTTCGAAAATCACCAAAATTAGCTCTCTGCGCATGCGCAGAGCGCTTTTTTGGCGATTTTTTAGAAATAAAAGTTTCTGCGCATGCACGGTAGTGCGGTTTATGCGCGCGCAAGCAAAGCGAGCGCTCGTGCGCAAATTTCACGCGTGCGCATGCACACACATGCACGAAGAGAACCAGTAGCGAAGGTGGGTAGAACCCACCCCTGGGCGGGGTCACACGCGCATGCATGTGGGGCAGGGCATGGGGGGCATTGAATTATGGGTGTGGGCACACACAACACTCCCCCCATGCTCCCCACGGTTTTGGCACACAATTGCAAAAAGGTTAGCCATCACTGTTTTAAGCTATCAGTGATTAACTACAAAAAGGATTTCAGATTTCTAGTGAACAACTGAATGTAAATGTCAGCTCATATATGACAACTGTAAAACAAAAAATAAAAAAAAACAAAAATTGCACAGTAGAGTCATCAGCAAAGAAATTGAAAATAAAACTGCCAACATAGTAATGCCCATTTATAAACTGAAGACGCAAGCATGCTATATAATATTTTATACAGTTTTGGTCATCGCTCCGAGAACATTATTGTAGAAATTGAAAGCAAAACCAAAATGTTTAAGGCACCAAAGCAATTCTTCTTCAATGGAAGACCAAAGCATTTGGAGCTTTTTAGATTAGAAAGAAATGGAGAACATGATTGAAACATATAAAGTCAGGCATGTTGTGCAAAATGTCAATAGAGAAACGATTTCATCCCTCTCTGCACAATATTAGAGCTCAGAGTTTCTACTGAAGCTAAAAGCAGGAAAATTCAGGACCAGTAAAACCAGGTACTCCTATAACTCACAATTAACCTGTGATGCAATCCATTGCCATCAAATGGGACAGGTGACAAAAGAAATTAGATCTCTAGAAGATAAGCTGTCAATGGTGCCTTGCTGTGATGGTTGTATTCCATCTCTGTAATTGAAGACAGGGTGCTATCAAATCAAGTTCTTAGGAGCAAAGAATGTTATGAATACCCAGGATGCATCTGGGTATTTCTGAAGACACAAAATAATGGCCTGGGCAAATGTTCATTCTTAATCAGCATGTTGTTGATACGATATGCTTATCGCTTGGGCAAAGGACATCCCTCTAATCAGTATCTAGAAAGATAAGGTCCCTACCATTGATGAACAAATAATACAGAGAAGGTGGCTAAGAATAAATTGGGTCCATTTTCATTTAATGTGATTAATGTTGTTTTATTCATTCTGGTTCTGATTTAATTCTATTTTAGTGGCAATTTTAATAAGATCTAAACACATAACACTGATATTGTTTGTTTATAAGAGGCAGATAAAACAGACTGCACAAGTTTACTAAACATAAATAGATAGGTCAAGAACAGTGCTTGAAAAAATAAAACAAGCAAAGAAACAATATATCTCAAATTGCCACTCTGGAAATATTAGAACAGCTAAAGAACAAAGACTGAAGGATTCTAATCTTGAAATTAAGAAAAACAGGGGGAAAAGTTAACATTTGCATCCATCTACATGCTAAACTAAGAACAATTCTATGATTTTTTTTTCATGTTTTAATAGAAGATACAGAGGCAGAAATACTTATTGTGGGAAATATGAATGAAGTGGTAGTTCTGAATTTAGATAAATATACTCAAGGGGAAAAAAAGATGAAAGCTTTCAAGAAAACTCTTCTTGTGTATGGACACATTGACCTAAATGGAAGTTTGGAGACTAAAAATTCAGAATCCATGAAAAATGTTTTCAAGAATTTATTCAAAGAACAATTGGAATTGTTATTAGGGTCTCCAAAGCTCTTCTACTTTCTATTAAAGAAGTTCAGATATGTCCACTGACATACACAGATATATTGATATGTAAACTTATTTGTTTTCTATTAAACGCTTCTTGGGGGGGACCTACAGAAGTATTTTCAGGCATGATATGGGTCTATAACTGCTCCATTTTTAAAATATGGCATTCCTAATGTAATGATTTTTTAAATTTACATTTTCTTAAATTTAACATACCATAAAAAGCCAGGCCACCCAAACCTCAGACCATGCTTTTCTAATTCTAAAAGTGTCTTGTTTTTTAACAACAGTCATTCCTTCATTCAAGCCAAACAGCAGGCAGCAAAATAGAATTTAAAATCAGACAACCCCAGTTCCCCCTTTTCTTTTGCACCTTGGAGAATTTTATCTTTAACTCTTGGTTTCTGGCTATGCCCAATAAATCTAGTTATGTCTTTTTGCCATTGTTTAAATGGGGCATCATTTCTCAGCACAGATACTGTCTGAAAGAAAAACAAGAATGTAGGTAATACGTTCTTTTTAACCACAGAAATTCTTACCAACAATAGTTGTAGTTTTTCACAGAACAGTCTTCACTGCTGCAGCACCCCACCTTTTGGAAAATCTTACCTTGTATGGTAAGATCTGCTGCCACCCTCCTATCCTTCCACAAGAGCCTGAAGACTTGACTTTGCCAATTGGCTTAGGATCCAGATGGAGATGGTGGTTGGATGGATTGTAGACTCCACCTCTCCTCTTGCTCTCCACCTGTCCATCTTTTTGTGATCATATTGATCTATTCTCATTGTGTTCTTTTTCATTATTTATTTTATTGTTCTAATGTTTTATTTCTGTTTACGCGCTTTTCATTTTTTCCCTTTTATTGTTGTAAGCCACCTAAAGTACCACTATGGCAAGATAGGTGGCAAATAAATTTAATACATACATACATACATACATTCCATACTTTATGATAATTATTTTGAAATCACCTACAAATTCATGTTAGTTATAATACCCAAATGTTTCCTTTTCTCCCCAATCTGAAACCTACTTTTTACAGACAGTTCATTTTGATCTTCCACCTTCATGTTCTTTAGCAACATCTTTGCTTTCTCCTTATTAATTTTAAATCCAGCCAATGCCCTAAATTCTCTTACTTTGCCATTAATACATCTATCCCTTCGAGAGAATCTTCGAGAATTAAAAACAAGTCATTGGTGAAGGTTCTTAGTGTATGCACTTCTTTTTTAACTTTCATCCCAGCAATTCTTTCATTTGTTTTATCTCTTTATTCAAACTTTAAGGCCCAGAATGAATACCGGAGGTGAAAGTGGGCATCTTTGCTTTATTCCTTTTTGTTTTTCACAGGAATTAGTCAATTTCCACATTCACAAACCTTCGTGACATTTTGGGAAGTATACAGTACATCTATTTTACCCCTCTGATAAAGTTATTTTCCAAATCTGTGCCTTTGAAAATTTTAAACAGAAAAGTCCAATTTAAATTGTCAAAAGCTTTCTCTGCATGAAGACATTTTAGAGCAGTTTTTCATTTGGTTCCTCTAAGTAGTTTAATACATTAAGAACATTTCGAATATTGTCTCTTGGGTGAAAAGTCCACCCTGATCTTTGTGGATAAAATCTTGTAAAGCATTTTTCATCCTTTCGGCTAACATCATTGTGAAAATTTAATAATTGTTCAATAATGATAATCGTCTATAGTTTTTAGGTAAAAAACAAATCTTGCCCTTCTTTTGGGATCAGTGCTATATTTGTCTCTGTCCAGCTGTCTGTTATCTAAAAGCCTGTCTAACTTCAAGAAAAAATAACACTCTTATATACAATATATTACAGAGCAAGACATGTTTATATATGTGGAATTTTTTTTAGAACTCAAATAGAAACTAGAAACAATTACAAATACTAGCTGCCAAGTTTAAGTCTTAAAATTGTACCCTGTGATTGCGGATATACATGGAAGGGAAGGAGAGAATGCAATTTCATTTCATTTAGTTTTGATTTGGGGTCCCCCCCCCCCTGCTTCTTACTATGGTTTTCTTTTGAATTTAAGTGTGGTAGACTTTTTTGTGTTATCTTTTTCCCCTCTTTTTTTTTTCTATTTCAATATTTGTCTTTCTAAACATTCTATGTTTTTTAATGTTTTATTAATAAGCACGTAGACATACCCCAAGGGATAGAGAGAACTTTGAAAGATTTGGGGGATAAGGTATTTGACTTCTTCAGAAGTCTAGTATTTTTTGTTCATGGATTCAAGGATGGCACACAGAAGCACCTGAAATGTCTGAATGTAGTAAAGCCTTCCTTTGTTCCTTTTTTATTTTTTAGTAGGGATATTGTGTATGTGCCGGCATCTTTATGCCAAGAGTAAACTTGGAGCACCATAACTATTCCCTAATAATATGGTAATTCTTTAATAGCATGTTTAAGAATTCCAAGCGATTGATGCTAATTTTAAGCTAAAGAGGTACATTCTAGATGTGAATAAGGTTGGATAATTACACTGCTCTCAAGGCTGAATATTTATAGCCTTATCAGCTTCTGCTTTTTCTTCTGTTGCATATATTTTGGACGATAGTCTGTAGCTGTTTCGTACCCACAATTCCCACGATCCCATAGTGATCAAATGTTTTTTCCAGCATTTCATAAAGTTAAGTTTTCAGCTACTTAAATCAAAATGTTTAATGATCTTTTTCTGTACTTTAGGAAAAACTTAATGAGTTATTCAAACTTTAGGCGCAATGCAAATATGAACACCTGGGTATGTAATGGTCATTAGTATGGCACTGCATTGTAAAATATATGAAAGCATTGCACTTGTGATAAATGATCTTTCTCAAAGACACATTAACACATGTTTGGAAAGCTGATTGAAAATCTCTCTGTCTCTCTCTCCCTTTCTCTCTCTCAAATGTGCTTTGGCAGCAAGCACTCATTCTAAGATAATTTTGGAATCCATTCTATCAGTCCTGGATGACTTTAGAAAACAACCACTCACAGCTCTACAAAAGTTCAAGGAGGTACTTTGCTTCAGGGCTAATTGCCTGTTTGAAATCATCTGTAAATAATATGACTCAATGCTCCACCCACATCCTATATATCTACATCTATATTAAGTCCTGGAAGAGATCATCCAACAGGACAAAGTGAGGTATCATCATTTCTGCTCTATGCCAACCAAGAGACGCCATGGAGGTTCTGTCTTAGTATCTGGAAGCTGTGGGAAATCTGGATGGAGAAGAACAACTTTCATCTCAATCCTGGCAAGATTGAATGGCTTTGTATTTTAGAGCCCCCTGAATCCAAAGTTCTTTTCATTTTTAGTTCTAAATGGGGTTGCAATATTGCAAACAGAACCAGTATACTCTCCAGAGGTCCTTCAAGGACTCATGGCTTCTATGGGGTCATGCTTACAGTCATTCATAGTTTAGTCACCTCCTGAGTGGATTACTGAACTCTATATAGAATTGTGTTTGAAGACCATCTGGAAGCTATATCTGAATGCAGTGGGGTGTGTAGTTATAGGTAAACCTTGATATGTACAGGTTACACTCTACCCTGTGTGTGGCACTAGCTTCACGAGAATTCAGAGTGGAATTTAGTCTGCTGATTTGAAACCTTTTATGTAGCTGGGTAACTTGCAAGACCACTTTTCTGTCCTTCCCACCTGGTCCAAGAGGAGGGTTAGTTTTCACATCATGACAAAAAAATGTCTAAGGGGACAGTAGGAAGCTGGCCCTTTCTATCACACCATTGGTCCTCTGGAAGACTACATGCCCCTCCCTAAGATTAGATTACTCTAACCATGTTAGCCTTTTGAGAATTGCTGAATATCTAGTTTTACTGTAAGTCATGCAGGCCAAGAGGTTAGATGTCCCTTGAGTTGTTACTTTTAATGCTGAACATTTATTGGGTTTGCTCTTGATGACCATTGTAGATTTTTATGCTTTTACTGACACTGTTTTTTGATATTGTTTTTAATTATGTGTTATTGGCTCACTGGAGTCATATTTGTGAGGTGGGCAACCATCTCAATCAGTCAATCAATAAATAAAATAAGTTCTTTTCCCGCTTCCAAAGATGAAGCAACCATGTTACTTTATTTCATCTCACTTTGGAAGAGATAAATGGGTCTACTGATTAAGACTTCATGGGAATGCAAAAAATCTCTAAAAGATTGCTCCCCCCTCAGCTACTGTGGTTAGAATGCAGTATTGCAATTTGCTTCTGCTGACTGCCAGCAGTTTGGCAATTCGATTCTCACCAGCTCAAGGTTGACTTAGCCTTCCATCCTTCTGAAGTCAGTAAAATGAGGACACAGATTGTTGGGGGCAATATGCTATTAAAGCACTGTGAAGCAGTATATAAGTCTAAGTGCTATTGCTATTGAAGGCTCATGTTATTATGACTCTGGACACCCAGGAACAACAGTGCATGTGCTTCTCCAGTATCTGTAATAGAGACATTTATAGTATAGAGCAGTGATGGTTAACCTTTTTGGCACTGAGTGCCGAAATTGGAGCATGCGCACCAGAGTGCTGGAACCCAGAAGAGAGCAGCTGTCCAGTACGCATGGGTGCAACGGAACCCGGAAGAGCAGCTGGTGACAGCGCACATGTCCACAGAGAAAGCTCTGCGTGCCACCTCTGGCATCCATGCCATAGGTTCGCCTTCATGGGTATAGAGGTTAGTTCAGAGCTTAGGTTCAGAAAGTCTGCTTATGCCCAACTTCATCAGCAATTATTTTGATGGACTTAACAATGCCTCCCCCCACCCTTTCTCCCTCTGATTTTTGCTTCGGTTTTTCTCTGATACTTGTGAATTTTGTCAGAATTGGAACTCCTCTTAACACAATCAAAGAGAGTGGAAGAAACCAACTCTTTATTGCAACTTGTGGCCAGGGGCTTTCTTTCTGCAGAGAATGTATCTTGAGAAACAATTCTTTGAATTACTCCAAGTGCTGGAGAGCATCTCCAATGGTGTAAAAAAAACTTCGTAGAATCTTTAAGCATCTCCGATATCTGAGGTCACCGTCTTCAAAACTGTATTTTGTTTTTCAAAAGCATGTGGGAATTTAAAAAGTCAAAATCAAATGTCTCTGCCCAGACAGGTCATAATATTTTACCAGCACCTGCTTTACTAGGCGATACACATTTACCCTTGCAGGTTATGCTCTGTGCATCTGTCCAGTAGTTACTCAATTATTTAGTAAAGGAACAATTTTGAGGACATGCTTTGAATATGGCAGTCATCATTGTGGGGTTACGTTACAGCAAAATTACATACTTGTAATCGAAGTATGGCACATGGAATTTAAAGTTCTTTTTGGTAGCTTTTATTTTCCTTCAATTAAACTCAAAATAAGAGGGCTTATTTTCAAGTTAAAACACCATTTCAGGATAATCAGCCCGGCTGGGTGTCCTGCCCCCCACCCCCGGCACGCACATAAGAGCCAGCAAGCATGCAGGGACCGACGGTATTCACCAGTAGCTGCAGCCCACCAGTCCCATAGTTGGCGCACTCTGGGGCTGCACAGAACGGAAGGCATGGAGTGAAAGGCAGACAACCCTGTCTTGCTGTATAGTCTGCAGGCAAGCCAAGAGACATGAAGATGAGCATCCCACGGCCATCTGCCACTCTGGCCCACCACTGCTCTGCTTTCCCATGGCCTATGTGGCATGTCCAGATCACTTGCCTTCCCCCCCCCCCCATCTCTGCTTCCGCTTGCACAGATACTGCTCACCTGTGCTGCGTGGGCTGCAACTACTGCCAAAAACCATTGACACTCAATGCCTATGCTAGCCGTGCCCAACCCCCTTCACTAGGGCTTATTTTTGGGGTAGGCCTTATATTAGGCTCAGGCATGAAAATCAGGCTAGGGCTTATTTTTGCAGTTGGTCCTATTTTCAGGGAAACACGGTGTGTGTGTATGTGTGTGTGTGTTTAGTTTTCAGAAATGATAGAAAAACAGACTTGTAGCTTGAAAATGTTTTTTCTCCAGAATTTAAGATGTTGATTTTAAACACTTTACAAAAGTAAAACTGTATTTGGACTTTAGGGATTCAAATGAAATGAGATTTGCTTCAAAATATGGGATTTTAATATAATCAAAATGTAGAGTGAGCAAAGGCCAATGCAATTAAGTGGAAGGTTATGTTAATCACTAACATTAAGGCTAGCAAGTGGCCTTTCCTGATGGGATTAGGTCACAGGTCATGCCTGATAAGGTTCACAACCTTGTAATATCGATATCACATGTGTTTTTTATTGTTGACTTTCATGACATCACAACTCCCACTCTTAGTATGTATTAAATCTACTGGCAAACTCCGAATCTGAACCAAATCTTGTGATTTCTATTCAGCATTGTGTCTCCATCAAGCCAGAATAAGTAATATTCTACTGCAAAAGCTTCAAGAGAGAATATTGAATTCCTTTCCTTAGATGTGTAAGTATTTTACTAACATCAACATATTACCAGCTGAAGGCACTGTACTTTAAAAGCCTGCATTCAATTCCTGAATCTCTTATCTCTCAAGTGAATTAAGGAAGACTAAATCACTCTTTGAGTTAGGGAGAAAAAAAATGCTAAGTCCAAATTTAGCAGAATGTATAAAAGGGGGAACTACATGTCTTTCTTTCTTGAAAATTACATGCTATCTGAGATTTCTACATAGGTCTTTCGGGATTGTTAAGAAAATCTTGCTTCTGAAAGTGAAGATTTTTAATAGCCTTGCATTCCTGAACCTGGGTGAGCTCTGCTTTATTCTGACAAAAAGAATTGAAAAGACGCAGGTGGACAGGTAGGGAAAACCTCTAATTAGCATCAAAATACTTCCTTAAACTAGTTTCTATTGCGATAATGTCTTGGCCAAACTCCAGCCCAAACTTAATTTTTTTTTTAAAAAAAAAGCTAGATATATACCGTGTTTTCCCAAAATTAAGACCCTGTCTTATTATTATTTTTTTGAACCCCAAAATAAGTGCTTAGCCTTATTTTCAGGGAGGTCTTATTATTTTGGGGCGTGTGAAGGAAACTAGAGGAAACGGCAGGGACCGGCTGCGCTTGCGTTTAAATATTTTCAGGGAGTGCTTATTTCCAGGGGTGGCTTATTTTAGTGCATGCGCTCAAAAGCCCAATTGGGCTTATTATCAGGGGATATCTTATTTTAGGGGAAACAGGGTATTCTATAGCAAACCGAGGGATAAGGTTTCACCTTGCAAAATTAAGAAGACGGGCTTCAAATGGATATTTATGTTTTATGTTTTCATAACTCGTAGCCTATCCAAAATTAAAGCAACTTGTTCTTGAATGCTGAACCAGTCTACATGATTTAATCTCTAAATTAGAGGAAAGTGTCCACCTTTCTAAATATGCAACATTCACTTTCTCAAACTAGACAATTTTAAGATGTCTCTGGACTTCAACTCTTAGAATTCCTCAGCCAGCATTCATATGTAACAACTGCACCAGGTCATTTAAAACAGGGTCGAGTGATTCCTATAGGCACTTATTTAATTATTTATTTAAAAGATTTGTATGGCTGCTCCTTTTAAATGCAGCTTTGGAAGGCTTGCAAAAATAAAACTAACAACTATAAAATGATAAACCACACACAAACACAAACAATGCCATGGTCACTCCCTTGGGATGTCCTACAGGCAGCTTCAGATACAGGTAGTCCTCAACTTAACGACCATAATTAGGGATGGAACTTCTGTTGATAAGCAAGTGGTCATTCAGTTAATAGTGCCTACCTGTATCCTATTTCTATCCCAGCACCTGTGTAAAAAAAGCCAGGTCTTGATGGCCTTCTGGAAAGCTAAAATGGCAGAGGAAAGTGGCAAAGTGAATTAGTAGGTTGGTGGGATAGGAGGGACATTTTAATGTGGTGTTGTATATTCAGCACCTCCATTAAATACCTGTGTGTAGAGTTTGATCTTTGTGGTTTATAGCTGTAACAATTTATTTTATTTCTGAAGAAATTACTGGAGTTGAGCCACTGGTGCCAACCAGTGGGGGGTTGCTCCCGGTTCGGCCCAGTTTGTGCGAGCCGGTAGCGATGACGGTGTGATGTCACCGAACTGGTTCTCCGCAGCCAGGAGCTGGGCCCACCTGCCCACCCGTACTTACATTTCTCCTTTATTTCTCCTTTAGTTTAGCCCAGCTGAGGCATGGCAATCCACTAAAAAGCACCCATCAGCAGGACTAAACTGCTCTGCGCATGCGCAGAGTGCTTGTTTCGAGCTCTATGCCAGGAGAGTAGTTATTGCACATGTGCGGAGCGCACATTTGGTGCGCATGCAAGCAAAGCAAGTGCATGAAGAGCAAAGCACATGCATGAAGAGAACTGGTAGTAAAGGTAAGTAGAACCCACCCCTGGTGGTTACCACCGGTCTTTCGAATTCCCTTTCCGACTGGTGCTTCTTGCACATCCTTATTTTACGACCACATCCCTTAGCGATGGAAATCCTGGTCTCAACTGTTGTAAATTTTATTTGCATCTCTATATAATGAAAATTCAGCAAGTCCTTTATCTTTTCTTCAGGATTGTCAATTCAATCTCCAAGCAATGAAACAGCTCAAAAGAAAAAAAAACGTACTTCCTAAGCAATAAATGCATCTGATCAGACGTCATAAGCATTCAGGGCATTGCTAGGGTGGAATTGCTCAAATTTCAATGCAAAAAGCAAAAACAACCAGGAAATGCTGACTGAAGTTTCACAGTGTACTGAATAATGATTTTGTGTCAATGCAACACAGTATCAGGATACTGAACTGGTATAGTTATCAAAGACACATAAGCAGTTGTTGCAAAAGATAGTTCACCTTGAATCAAGGGAAATATTTTGAGACACAAGAAAATCCCAAGTTTGCTCAATGGATCATCTTGCTCTGTATTGATGGGTCTCCACATTTCAGGCCTATTCAGATCTTCCTGGATATTTGAACATTTTGTATGCAAGGCGCCTGCTCTTCCACTTATGCTCTTATTTTCCTCCTCCCATATATGGATGAGAAAACATGTCATAGCGCAAGTGAGAACTGTAAATACGGCCTGAAAAGTGCTTACAAAGTGGCAGTCATTAGATTTAAAACGAAGTGGAAAGCCGATTTATGAGTCATGCATCAGAAGTCAAAGAAGCATTGCTGCATATAACTAATACCCACAATTGAAAATGCTATGCTTTGTTCCTCTCTATGACACACCAACAGAATCAAGCAACTGTTATTCCCAATGTTTAGGTGCTCTCTAAAAAAAAAAGGAAGTATTGTGTATTTGAAGTTTAGTTAAAGGTAGTCTTCATACTTCTCTTCGGTATCTAAAGTAAAGGTAAAGGTTTCCCCTGTCCAGTCATGTCTCATCTCTGTTTCTTAGCAGAGAGAGCCAGCGTTGTCTGAAGACACTTCCATGGTCGTGTCACCAATGAGTCTTTGGTGTCATGTCATGTCATGTTCCATGGTCACCAATGAGTCTTTGGTGGCGCAGATCGCTAATGCACTGGCTAAGTGTCTCCACTTAAGTCCAGCTGCTTGCAATTAGTGCTGGTTCGATTCTCACCAGGCTCA
>JANHFM010001490.1:309228-322841 GCA_032468115.1 Grayia smithii | reverse complement strand
TCCCCCGACGCCGGCAGCCACAGCCACTCGGTCTTGGAGGGGTTGAGTTTAAGCCTGTTTCTACTCATCCAGGCCCGTACCGTCTCCAGGCAGCAGGACATCACGGAAAGGGCATCCGTAATAGGCGAAGTTCTGCAATTTGTTCTTTTCTTAGAAAAGATCTTGGATAAACCCCAGGAGAAGCAGCATTCAAAAAGCCTTGGGGTCTCAAACTTAGTGGAGTTATGCACTGACCAAAGTCCTTAAATGTAGAGCAAGCATTAGTACCATCTGAGGGACATTTAATTTCCAGCAATAGGTAAGAGTCCTGATTCCAAGCTACTGGGCTTCTACTCCGACTAGTGTATTGATTTGACCAGTGGAAGAGAAAGGTTCCTTTTGTTAGCTTAGTAAGGTAGAGTAAAACTTTTGCTGCTCCAGTTTTGGACAGCCAACACCAAAATCTGCACAGATTGGGCAATGGTTGCCAGGTAGAACATGTCTTGCCTGTGTTTTCATTTTCTCCTCAGTATTTTAGAATATAAATGAAAAAAACAGCCAGAATTGGAAGACACTGGGTATTTCCTTAACCCAGTCTCTTTCTTGGGAAAAAACACTTCTTTCTTTTACTTATTTTCTCATTCCATTAAGCAGGAACTGCAAACTATTTTAGCCAAGCTAAAGACTAAAACATTGAATATGGAAAATAAATTTTGAGATGGAATGTCCATGTAAATATTCAGGTTGAAATAATCTGGGCTTTTGAATATAAGGTTTAGGCAATGAGGTTTTAACAGATTTTTGAAAGAAATATTTAGGTTTGTGAGCTAATTAAAATTAACTTTCTGCCTGACTGCACATCTGAAGATACCTGAAAGGATGATAGAAATTAAAAAGTTAAAAAGCCGATCCCATTTCATTATCGTTTATCAGTATTGGTATCAAATGTCGTAGGCACTTGTTTCCATACAATTTCTATAAAATATTGTATTATTAAAAATAAAATAAGGGCTGGTTTCTCCAAAGATTCAGTGGTTGGTAGAAATGAGCATGAACTGACATCCTATTTATTTTTGTAGTCATGGGAAGAAAGGTGAGGGAGCGAAGGATTTTTCCCAAGTTCCAAAACAGTTCTCACTGTTTTCTAAGGTCAAACCACAACTTCCAATGAAACACAATCACCTGTTGTTTTTTCAATGAAGCACACCCAATGTAAAATGTCATGTTCTGCACTGTGGAACTACTGAGGATAGATCTTGACATCCTGTGTGGTATTTTCTCAGGAATTTGAAAATTGGTATTATATTCTCTGTTTAGGCATGCTCAGTTTCTTCAATCTCTCTTCATATGGCTTTGTTTCCCTCACCCCAATCATTCTCAACTTTCCTTCTACAAATTAGGTTCCAATGTTTGAATTCTTCTTAAACTGCCAGAACTGCTGTTAATACTTCAGCTGATGTCTAGCCAATGGAAAATAAAGTGGAATTATGATTTCCTGTAATTTGGGAATATTGTTCATTCAGCTAAATTTACAATTGGCAGCATTACACTGATGACACCTTCTTAATTTTAATCAACTACCCTTCAACATCTTTTCTACAAAATACTCTTGTCCAGGCAGATAGCCCCTTCTGTGTAACCATATGTCTAAATGAATAACTTTACATTTTCTCTATTAAGCTCATTCAATTCTTATCACTAACACATTTTTACTTTTGCTTTATTATCCCATCCAATTTTGTAACATAGTTGTAGCTTTTCTTTACTACTTATTAGTATTACATTGTCTTTATTAAGCAACTGATATACTGCCGTATTATTATACTTACTATTTTAATTATATACTGAAGATTTCTGATGACATTTTGTTATGTTACCATTGTACTTGGCTTCCATTGACAACTGTTGGACTGTAACTAAATCATTATTTTCTATAATTCTTGGCTTCCTGTTTACACTTCTCCTTAATGATTTGTTGACCTTTCTTCTATACATTCTTTGCTTTCAAAACTTTTATTACACCTTTAATTTTTTCTACTGTCTTCATTTTTTTCCTCTTCATTGAAATGATTTGCTACTGTGATTGGTAATTTTTTATGAACTCCATCAGTTCAGGGCACATCATCTTATATATTATGTAATATATTGGGCCACATTCAGTTTTAATTTTCTTTCAACTGTTCCAGCTACTTCCATTTTTTTAATTAGGTGTTCTTCCTATTGGTTAGAATAAATAAACCACAATTGATTCTCTTATGCTTTTTGTTCAAACCTTCTGAAAGCAAAAGTTTTCAGCAAGATGAATCAGGGACTCCCTGAGAGGGACATTCTTGGCACACTTAAGTCTTCTGTTAAATTCCAAAATCCTAGTTTCAGATGCTTATCTATTTTATTTTTATGTTTCAAGGAAGATAAATATAAAACCCATATTTTTATAAAAGAACACAGTCCAGTAAAAATGCTGAAACAGCAGGAATAAAAAGTGGAAGGTAACAGAAATCATATATACTTTTGAGGCTTTTTACTTCAGAATCCATCTCCAGATTTTACAGCCTTGGGCAGTTTTGCAGAGTGTGCGCCTAAGAGGAATACTGCAGAATGAATGCCATGGGTTCACTTCACATCCACATCCACTTTGCAAAGCTAAGTGACTCTGCAGTACACCACTCGTATTTTCTCCTATAAGCAATCAAGTCAACCTACTGCATAATGCAAAGCAGTTTGTCATGTGAGAGAGCTGCTTTTCCAAATACGTTAAATGACAAAAGATGCCTTTGATACTACATTCTTTGAACATCATGTACAGTTTACATTAATGTATGCTTTTTATTATAAATCACCTAATCTTGTTTTTTGAAAGGTTTAAAAAAATTGAAATACACAACACTTTTAATGTAGATATTTAACTGCAATATTGCATCATTTTTGGTGAAGGGAATTTTATTATATTTTCCCCCTGTTCTTCACATTCTGTTCACAGGCATATATGAAGACTGGCTAAGTTATTAATTGGGATTATATCTTCCTACACAAGTGAATGAGTTCTGGCATGTACCTAGGGAATAATTATGTTTAAAAGTCCTTGATATTGTCTTTGAGTTCTTGTAAAATGAGTCATTAAAACGATGTTTGAATTTAAATTATTAGTTCAAGTTTCCAGAAGAGCCTCAAATAAGTCATTGATATATCGTTACGTAAACATGGATTTGTTTCATTTTTAGTATAAAATTGTAAGCTAAACTCCAGTGAAATTAATACATCCCAATCATACATGATTGTGTACTGAGATCAGATAAAAAGGCAAAAATCAAGCTTTAAAATAAAGTGTTAAAAATAGTTCTCATAAAAATAATTGGGGATGTGTATACAATTAGAATCTGAACTAGTGTAAAACTAGTAGGATAACATATTCAGCACCTTTTAGTTGTATTTAGCAGCTGACAAGGTTTGCCCTGTTTTTTCTCATCCTTCCCCTCCCTCCATTGAGCAATTTGACAGTTTTGTTTAACCCACATAATACCTGTGATTAGTGGAAAGGCTTTTTTAGCAGACACAGAAAATGGAAGATGAAACTGCAGCAGAAGCATGGCAAATCTGAAAAGTTAATTAGTGCATAAATCTATTTTAAAAACAAAAAAGATAGAACTTACAAGCTACGATAAAAAGTTATGTCTTTAAAGCTATAGATTATATAACAGGGTGGGAAATGTTAATATCCATTTCTATAAGTGAAGTGGTTAGACTTCCAAATGTATAAAGTATGTATGCTGTCCAAAGTATTATTTCTTTCCACAGCATTTGGTTTTTATATAGCATAAATGCAGAAGTTAAAAAAATCAGATTATTATGCTTTTCCCACCCTGACAGAGAATAAACATGAATTCAAAAGCACAGTGGAAGTGGGGAAAAAAGAAGAAAAGAGAGAAAAAGGCAGCAGAGAAAGACAGAAGAGGTGAATACAGAGCTACAGAAGTGTTTATTGAGCATGCTACAGAGGCAAGCAGCGTACACATAAGAAGAAATTAAACAACCATCAAACCTCCCAACTTTGTTAGAAAATTAATTTTTAATTGTGCCGCTTTCAAACTATACTGAAATATTACATTTCTAAAGATGTAAAAACTCAACTAATAGAAAATATACATGACCTTTTTCTACATAGATAACATAATCTATGACTCTTGGAACTAAATACATCAATTGCAAAAAGTATTGGTCATTTGAACAGAATCAGTAAAACAGCCCAGATTGATAGAGGAACTGTTTCCAAATGAATTTTTTTTCCTGTAGATTCTGAGCCATGTTTATAGTAAAGGCAGATCCATTTCTAGTTATAAAATATTTTGAAGAGATTTATTAAAACTGAATATTACAATGCAAGGTAAATTAAGACTAAAGGCACATAAACTTTGGTCCCACCTGGTTGTCAGTTTTGTTTTTGTTTTTTTATAAAGAAAACTGCCAAACATTATTAATCTTTCTGCAAAAGTTTGCAATACATTTTCTTCATCCTTGAAATACATGCACCAACTCCTGAACTAGCTAGACCAGTCTGAACATGCTCAGAAATCCACAACCATATTTCAAATTGTAATTACTAACTAAAAATGGCAATAT
Source organism: Grayia smithii (assembly GCA_032468115.1). Lineage (NCBI taxonomy): Eukaryota > Metazoa > Chordata > Lepidosauria > Squamata > Grayiidae > Grayia > Grayia smithii. The sequence continues at coordinate 318,245 of JANHFM010001490.1, read as the reverse complement.
ATATTTAAATGCATGTAAGTTATGTCAACTTCAAAAAACATCTACAAAAAATATTCAGCCACAAACAAGACATTACTTAGTGCCAACATTTATATGATTCGCCCCAGAGTGTGTTTACAAAAAGGTTAAGACTTTATACAACTCTTTTTTCACTGAGGCTAAAAGCCACAGGAACTAACAAAAAAACAGAAGAATCATTTTCAGACTTTTAAAGAAATTAACTCTTTGCATCTTTGTAGTTCTGACTAAAGCCTATATTTTCAACTAAACTAAATCTGAAATACAAAGGCCATTTTTACTGAGAGAAAAAATAATATGCCGAGTTTCTTTTCGAGAAGAGCAACTGATTTCTTAAAAATGTTTCATGGAAAACTGATAAATCCCAAACAGAAAAAAAGCTTAACCCTTTTTACACACTCTTGCCTAATACATATTTGGCATAATCCTGCAGAAGTTAGGTGCAACAAATTCCCCTGAAATCAATGTTCTAATTCTTGGATTTCAATGGAATAAATGCAAGCCTAACGTTCACTGGACTGCACCTATTAATTCCCATATAATGTGCCCCAAACAACCAAATTTTAAACTAGTAAATGCAACTCTAAGTTTTCCTTCTTTAAGGCACGTATGTTAACTAAGTTGAAAAACTATGGGATTTCCTCAGAATCCCCTTTAAACAAAATGGTTTCATAAACATATGCAAAACCAGCAGATAATATCACTGCTTCTTCCTTGCAAATCCTTTTTCATTTCATTTATACATAAACAATCAAGGAATGATAACAGCATGAAAAACAGATGTCCATCTCTGGTCCCCGCTTTCCCGAACAGTCATAGATGACAACACTAAACAATGTGATACAACCTTATTATTTTGATATCTCACTTCAAATGGTGGATTTGGAAAAAGAAACTCTCAGATGATGATTTTCTCCAAGATTGTAATTATGCAGATCAATCAAAGCCTGGATAGCTTCTTCTACTGTTGACATCTGAAGAAGGGCCATCTTGTGATCTCTTCTGGAACAAAGCAATGAAATTAGATACGAAAACAATACAAGGAAGTTTTAATATAAAACCTATTTTTACCAAAGACAGCTGCTCCCTCATTTTAAATGAAGTTTGAAAGAAAATGTGCTTACTGAAAAAATTTAAATGCTTTCACAGTGCCTCCAGTATTACCAAACAACATGCGCAGGTCATCTTCTGATACTGACGGTCTACAAAAAGAAGTAAAAGAGAGAAGAAAGACAGGAAAGAATTAAAAGCTACATTTGGCTTTTACATGAATTTTTCAAGGAATTTGCTAGCCAAGACTTACGGAATATTAGATAAATGAAGAGTTGCAGATGGAGGAAAAATATTTTGAAAGTTTTTTGAACCAGGCTTCTTGAAACGATGAAGAGGTGAATTGCCAAAATCTTTTGTTAAGCCTTGGTCATCGAGACCTTCTCGAGGTAGCTGAACTGTTTGATGTTTGGAAAGAGTGACACGAATAATCTTGCCATACATTTTCTGCCCATTAAGATGGCTCATAGCTAAACAAAAACAATGAAAATTATTTACTTCAGTCCTTATTTTAATTTAATAATATATTTTTTTGATATACTGTTTTAAAAAGAATCTCTGGTAGCAATTTGTTTTATTAAATGAAGACATGAAAAAAGATGTAATTTTTTTTCAATCTGCCTAATATCAAAGTTATTTGAAATACTGGAGGTTTCTCAAATAAGAGTTTTTTAAAATTTTAAAAAACAGAAAAACAATTTAAATAATAAAAATAACATGAAAAAATAAAGCATAGTATTATCTATCTATCTATCTATCTATCTATCTATCTATCTATCTATCTATCTATTTTTATGTGTCTAGACTGCCCATGAACTGTAAAATAAAATAAATAAATTTAGTATTTACGATTCCAGTGCACAGTAGAAATCTAATCTCAATCTAAGTAGCATAATATAGAAATCCTTGGAAAAAAGGAATGTTTTAAAATGCCTGGTACTGAAAAGAGACTAACAGGGAAGCCTGGCCTTCCTACTTGGAAATGGCATTCAATAAGCAAGATCTTGCAGGCAAGAAGGTTGATGCCTCTGTCATTTTCCGTTCCAAATTTTCCAAGGCTATCTAGAACTCTTTTTTGTTGAATTACTACTGAATTTCGATGAATTTCTACTTAAAATTATTTTTTAAGTTTCATTCACATCACTGTGTATTCAGTAAAGCAAAAGGAAAAACAAAGGAAAATAATGGCTTATTTAATGTACAAATCAGATGATTTAATTACTACCGGTAATTAGGCAGATCAATTTTATGATACAAATCTAAAAAGACATATTTTGGCAGAAATGGTGCATTTTTGTAAGTTGGTGCATTTTGGAGTAGAATCTAAAAGAATTGTATAATGTGCCATGTACATAAAAATTTACTCTCCTTCCACTTCTTATAAATAAGATTATGTTTAACATAAGTAGGCAAGTTAATGAATTACCCTCATTAGTCTCATTCCTTTCCTTAAAGATAAAATTATTTTTAATTCAACCTCGGAAGAAAAGAGCATGAATCTGCAATATTCTGTTATTTAACTATCCACCTATCACAGGTGCAATTTTGCAATTAATAAATTATCTCACAGGTAGAGGATTGAGATCTAAAAAAAACAAACATCCAGAAAAAAAATCTGTAGCTGCACACACTAAAAAGAAAATTTGAATTCTGACATTGTACTGTCTGATTGAACAGCCTCATGGTTCAGAAAACAATTACCTATCTGTAGAATAAATTAGGCAACTTTACAGACTTTATTCACCCTTACAGAATCCTATGGTTTTATAAACTGTGAAATATGAACAGTTTCCCAAATAATTTTAAGAAATACTGAAACCCAAAATGAAATGGAAAAAAACAACACGTTAATCTCACCAAGCTGTGACTGGTTTCCATCAGCCATCTGTATAAGAGCACTGTCTTTCTTATTGTATAAAATCTTCACTCGTTGTACATCCCCATAAACACCTTTTTAGGATTAGAAAAGTAACCCAAAAGAAATAGTATTTTAAATATAGCTAAATAGAATACTTTGAAACATCAATGAAACATTCGGACAGATCTTTCACTTCTTCCAGCATTCACACAAATGAATAAGAAGAACAAGATTTTGAATAGGTGGATTTTGAAAAAAGGAAGACATTTTTGATATACCCTCAAAGCTATGAGAATGGTTTTAAATAAAAGACCATGCAAAATAAAATCACATGCATTAAAAGAAAAGTTTGCATCTATGGAGTTTAAAAATAGCAAAAGAAAAATAGCAAAAGATTTACTATTCAACTTTAAGCCAAACTGCTAGCTATAAATAAGAATTAAGGTGAAACAAATAATTAAATCAATAATAAAAGTATAGTGCTAACGATAACATACCGAAGAGGGTAAACAGACTTTGGGGCGTAACCATCTTTAGAAGGAGAGAAGAGCAAGCAGCATAAGACAAGAAGAGAGAAGAGTCGAGGAAGAGCGGAGATGAACAGATCATCCATAACGAAGGGTGGTTCCCGCAGAATGGTGAGGTGGTCATGGATCATGGTTCAAGGCGGTTAATTGGGGCAAGTTGGTCCGAGGAACATTTTGTTCAAGCACAGAAGCATGAACATAGGGGATGGAGACAGGGGTGTAGACAAGGAATGCAAAGGATAGGATAGGGGAGGGTGTGGGAATTTGGGAAGAGACAGGGAAAGGGTAGGTGAGCACACAGGGAGAAGATGAAATGGGGAAGGGAAACAGCAATGCAGAAGAAAAATAAGGAAGTGGGGAACAAAAAAAAATAAAATATAGGTCAGTACATAGGAAATGCAGGAATTTGGTCAGAAAATGGTTGGTTTATGTATTGTACAAGAAAAACTGAGTAAAATGTAGTCACCCAAGACAAAATATGGGTAAAGTACATCCATATCATACAGTAAATTACATTTCAATAGAACATGAAAAAACATGCAATAGAAGCTTAAAAGAAAAAAAATCCTCTAAACTTTAACTGCATAAGCATGTCTGGTTATGAAATGCAGGGAGAAGTCTTTCAAATGGCACTCTGATTCAAGCATTTTAACACGCAAGACTATGAATGACAAAAATGAGAAAAGTATAATGGTTCAATATTTAAAACAGAGGCCAGTCAAATGGAACACATAGTCAAAGTAGACAAACCGATACAAACTATCCCACATTTCATACCAGCTTCCACAGCAAGTCAAAGTAAAGATCAAAGGCAATAAAATGCAAAATTAAAAGTAACTCAGACTTCAGAGTTAAAGAAATAATAAAACAAAGGTTTTCTAAAAAGGAGACAAAATGAATAGCAACTGCAAAAGAAAAGAAAAATTACTAAGAGAGATTGAAGAGTGCTGGATCAAGATCGCTGGGAGGAACCTTCAAAGAAAAATTTGTTAGAGTTGTTCACATACATTAATACAACAAAAAGAGCAGAGATGTGTAAGCATGAAATGAATAAGCAAAGGAACAACTGTAACAACAAAATAGCAGTTTTATTAAATTCTATATTTCAAAATGGAGCACACTCAGAGTTACAAAAATAAGCTAAAAAAATATCCAGAACATGCAGTTTTTACTCTCTCTATTTTTTTTAAATGAAACACAGGTAGCCAAGTAGGAAAGAGTTATTTTAAAAAGCTACCTCCAAAATCAAAAGTATTTAACAGTATAGAACATATTGGAATCCAGCCATAACGCAATCTGAAGTAACATGAATAAATAAAAAGTTGATTTTAAGATATGGAAGCAAGCTCAAAAAAAGAAGGGTACATAAGTATTTGAAAAAGAATGAAGCATGATTAAAGAAAGAAGAATGCTGAAGAGAGAGTAGATACACTAACCTCTTCATTTAAATTGCTAACCAAAAGGACTGTATTGCCACCAGTTGAAACTCCAGGCATACCCACACGACCAGCTGCTGCTGCTGCCGCCGCCGCAGCATTTGGGATCCCCAAAGGACTCAGCGCTCCTGGAACAGCTGCAACAGGAAGCCCTAATTTTAAAATAAAGCATATTTTACGAAACACACACAAGTCGCTCTAATATAGCCTAATTAATGCTCCCATTGCTGAAACCAATTTTTTATGATAGAGACTCTATGGCAGTGTTCTCAACCTTGGCATCTATAAGATGTGTGGACTTCAACTTGCAGAATCATCCAGCCAGCATGCTCTTCAACTGACTAATATAAATCGAAGCAAATGATGTTATTTCTTTTACAACAAATTCCAGATTAAGGCTTTTTTAATTAAAAAAAAAATCCCTTCTAGCAAAGGGGAGAAAAAAAACTTCTAATCAATTTGAGTTTGAAGCATTTTTACTTACATATTTTATCAGAAAAAAATAACAAAAGGAAACAAAGGGAAAAGATAAAAAATACATTTTTGTATTCATAATTCCACAGAATTTAATAAAGTTGATTTCTTAATCTGCAAACTGCCCCTAATATCCTGCAAATTATCTACCAGAAGTGATGGAAAGCTCAGATATATAAGCATCAAACTCTACAAAGGACATGGACAATCACCCTTCCTAATTTTGAAGTCATCATTGCTGGCCCAATGCCAGCAATTGCTGGCCCATCATTCCTGGCCCAATCCCTTCTATCTAAGGGTTACAAACTATATTCCATGACAATATTTCTCTAGAATAATTTATGCATAATTTTCTTCAGAATAGTTTATTTTGTTTCAAACACTACATATTCTGACATGTTATATATCATTTAAACAATGACAGAAAGATCTATCCAAGTTTGTATGGCAATGGAAAAAAAAAAGGTTAAATATAAAATAGTCCAAGGTGTTGTCATGGATCCGCCTCTGGACCCCTCTCCAGATGCTAGGTTGGAGGGGGAGGATACGTTTGAGCAGAGGACAACCCAGAGCTGAGCGATGGTCCGGATTGGGAATCGGAGAGTGCTAGCCTGGCAGATAAACTACAGCTGGGTGCATCAGATGAGCAACAGGCTGAGGCTAAGCGAGGCAAGCCGCAGCTGCAGTTAGATGGTCAGGAGGCTCCAGGTAAGGACAGGGAGCAGCTGCCACCCATTAGTAACAAGGAGGAAGTCCATACCTCCTCCTGATCCAAGGTCACATAGGGCAGAAAGGAGACAGGAACAATGCCAGTCAGCTAGATTATTTGTGAAGAGGCAACCTCGTGAAGGGCCAAACTGGTGTCGACTACTTAATCCCACCCTGAGGACTTGAATGTTGTGCAGCGTGCCCAGTTCCGTGCCTTGTGTGTTCATGCCATGTATCCTGACCCATTTGACTTGTGGATTGTTTCGTCGGACTTTGTGTATAAACCGATCGACTCCATTTACCCAGTGATTCTTGCCGTGCTGAGTTCAGAATCCAAACCTGCACATCATGGGCGCTTTCTGAGGATCTGTTTGGTGTTGAATAAACACTTTTATAGAACTCTTGCTGTATGTGTGTGGAATAGAGCAGCACAGACCCAAAGGAACAAGGAAGAATCAAATTGCCTAACTTGACTTTGTACTTTGCAACCTGCTATTTGATTTGGATGAGAATAAATTGTCCTGAGATATAAGAAATATTTAAAATTAGAAGAACACAATCTGAGATTTGGATGGCATGGGTTTCTTTTCTGGTATGATAAACTTAAGGTTAATGTAGATCTTAAGAATAATTATATTAGAACCATCACACTGAGAATGTGGAATAAATATAAACCCAGACTGTGCCCAAAAATGTCTTCAGGGATCTCAGTACAAGACGCATTTTATAGGGAAAAAAAGACCAGCAAGCAAAGAGGCTAACCTATTAAAAAGTTTTTAAGACAAGAGCATGGAGAATATAAGATGAAATTAAAAGAACAGCTGCCTGTAGAGGGATTTAGTTTTCAATGGTTTTTGTATGTATAATGAAGAGAAAGATTTAAGGTAGATATGACATTTGGAACTGAAAAGCAGAAGGCAGAATTTATAGTTAAATTCTGTAAAAAGATGAATTTGTAATTGCTAAAATATATAAACTTTATTCAACTGTAAAACAAAAGAATATGTGAAAGAGTGCATGATAAAGAACTTTGGACATAGTGTATTGATAAATTGTGAGAAAAATGTTGTTAAAAGGTATAAAATTTACTTTTTGTTAGAAAATATTTGTTTTTAACACAGAAGAGATAAAATGATTGCTACATGACTTCAGAAAAATTGTATAGAACATATAAAGCTACTTCAATTTTATACTGGAAATGTGGACAACACAAAAGGTCACTGTATCATGTGTGGTGGACTTGTAAAAAAAGGACAGAAAATTTTGGGTTCAGATATACATAATGATGCAAAGAATTTAAAAAACTTAGTATTTGATTAGTACCAGAATTTTTATTTGTGCTGGGATTAATGGACAGACAATTAGAAAAGAGCCATGGAAAGCTATATTTACATATGATTACTTTTTGTGTAAGACTATGCACAAAAATGAAAAGAAAATATGCACACTTAGTATAAAGATCTAAAATTATCCATAATGAATGTATTTTGGAACCATAATAGAATTTCTGAACATGAATAGATTTATAAGCAACATTTCTTATAAATTCAACTCTCTCTCTCTCCATATAAATATACAGACGTATATACTATTAAATGGGCCATATAATTCAGGGATTGGGGGTTCAAGACTATAAATTGCAGAAATAGTTGTTTGACTAATAATACAAGATATATATTGAATCAGAGATCTGCTTGTCACAAATTACATAAATCCTTCACTGATACAGAATACATCCAGTGTCATATTACTATCTTTACTAAATAAGTCATGATCACAACATACCCCAGGTTCAGAGATTCAGTAGCCCACTATGATTTTAGAGATAATGCTTGGATGAAAGAATAAAAATAAAGTAAATATATCAAAATGTCATAGTTGAACACTCAATAAAACCTTATAATTTCCCATGGACATCTATTATATATTATTGTATTTTTAGAAAGTTAATGTAATAAGTAAGCAGTCTCTAGGATGAATGATGGAACTGTCTGGGCCATGTTTCTTGGGAATATATACAGAGGGCAAACTGGTCTATTTAGTGTGAGTCTCTGGCTCACACTAAAGCAAACAAAAGTAAATTATACTAACAAAAAACCCACTCATTTCAAAAATGCCACTCTGACAAGTAATACGAACATTAAACTCCAATACTTGGTGACCAAATGGGATGAAGAAAGAAGTAACAAAAGTTCATATAATCCTTCAGTGAGAGTACTGTAGGGGTAGAAAATGATCCAATAATTGATCTCTTGAAAAAAGATGCTGAAATCATAATATACCTGAAAAGAGTTGAAGAATGCAAATTGAATTTTCACATTGGTCAGAAGCAATAATATAAAAACTGGTGAACAGGTTTCCAAACTCCTTATTTCATAGACTTAAAGTAGTAGAAGAGCTACTACAAAGAGACCTCTACATTTTTATTCATAGTTTGACAAGCAACTAGCCTTAATGAAATATGGATTCATTGCTAACTAGAAATAGGATTGTTATTTTTCTCCCTCACTAGCATATGACAATTCTAAAATGATACCGCCTGATTTGGGACTTTCCTTCATAAAACATTTATTTCAGCAATCCAAGTAAATCTGAAGGAATACCAGCTGCCTCAAATGCCACTTGTATAACTGCCTTAACTAGGCTGGAAAATTCTTTGGGGAGAAAGGTGATATAAGAACTTTAATACAGCAATGTCCTTATAACCAGTACTTCCTCTCTATCAAGAAACAGATAATAGAATTCACTTTCTGCACACAAATCAATAAAATTCTTTTCTATTCAAAATGGGATTTAACAACTTTACCTACTATTGAAACATGGCTATACTTAGGACAGTAATGGCTAATCTTTTTGTTGTTGTGTGCCAAAAGCGTGCACACATGACAGTACTCACATGTGCCGGCACCCATAATATATGCCCCCCCCACACATAACACCCCTCAC
>JANHFM010001490.1:298995-309128 GCA_032468115.1 Grayia smithii | reverse complement strand
TCTTGTTCTACCCTCAGGTGCTTTGGAGAATAGCTTGACTCCCTCTTCTTTGTGGCAACCCCTGAGATATTGGAACACTGATATCATGTCTCCCTAGTCCTTCTTTTCATTAAACTAGACATACCCATTTCTTGCAACCGTTCTTCATATGTTTTAGCTTCCAGTCCCCTAATCATCTTTATTGCTCTTCTGTGCACTCTTTCTAGAGTCTCCACATCCTTTTTGCATCGTGGTGACCAAAACTGAATGCAGTATTCCAAGTGTGGCCTTACCAAGGCATTGTAAAGTGGTATTAATACTTCACGTGATCTTGATTCTATCCCTTGGTTTATGCAGCCTAGAACTGTGTTGTTGTTGTTTTGGCAGCTGCTCCACACTGCTGGTTCATATTTAAATGGTTGTCCACTAGGACTCCAAGATCCCTCTCACAGTTACTACTATTGAGTATACTATGCCTTGGAATATCTTTCTGAAAGGAAGTTTCCTTTGTGCCTTAAAAACTATACCTAACTGCTTATCATATGTCAAGAGCATTGCATTTGCTCAGATGCAATTATCAGCCATCAGTTTCATGATGTAATTGGGTGCTCATTATTTTCCCAATGCTTGCTTCCAGGATTTCAGATTTGAGTGATTTAAAGCTCAGTTAATGGAGCTATTTGTTGAAGCAAATTGTTTTCAGAATCATTCAAAGCCTGTCTGAAAAGTATAAGCATGGTTGCAGCACTTTAGTAATCAATACACATATGGAAGTATATTTCTAAAGATATTGAAACAGTCCTATGCAATAAAAAAAAATCTTTAATCCTTCTGCAGAATAAAGGGGCAGCCTGGGCTACTTTGCTTACCTTATTCCTAGGGCGTGTTTTTTTTTTAAGAACAACATCTCTTACTCTAGTCAGTGGTTCTCATCTTGTGGGCCGGGACCCGTTTTGGGGTCGAACAACCCTTTCACAGGGGGTCACCTAAGACCATCAGAAAACACATATTTCCAATGGTCTTAGGAACTGAGACACCACTCCTCTATCCATCTCCAGGTGGGTCCGCCCACATACAGTACCTGGTGTGATGACATCATTGTGCCAACCCCATCACATACACCCCATACAAATACAGGTGTTTGTGATGGGGTTGGCGCCATAATGTACTTTTGTGGACCAGTCACATGTGTAGAGTAGTAAAATTATAGTTATGAAGTAGCAACGAAAATAATTTTATGGTTGGGGGTCACCACAACATGAGGAACTGAATTAAAGGGTCGCAGCATTAGGAAGGTTGAGAACTACTGCTCTATAGGATTTACCTCTATTTGCTCCTGTGAGGCATTTCCTGTACCTGTTGTATATATGTATTTATGTTCTCGATGGCTTGTATAGCGTTTTAACTGCATTTTGATTAAAACTATCTGAAATACCTGCAGTCTCCTGGGACCAAAAACGGACCGGGGGGGGGCACTGCAGCCCCCATGCTCACCTCACCCCCACACATGCACGCACGGCCCCCCTGCACCCTGCCCCATCCCAAAAATCAGCTGGCCAGCGGGAGGCGCGCATGCACGAGTGAGCTGAGCTGGGCGATGGGCTCTGTGTGCCAGCTGTGTGCCATAAGTTCGCCATCATGGACTTAGGAGATCACTATTTTGTATATTCTGGAAAAAATGAGGAAGCTAACAACAGCAATGTTTTTTTGCTCAAGATATTATGTTAAGAATTCATTAAGAAATTAGAAATATTTACCTAAATATCTCTGTTCCTTTGTTGCTTTTGGTTACACTAGTGGACACTAATCTTAAAAACTAAATGATCTCACATGTAAAGCAAAGATTCTTCTTAATCAATTTAACGTAATATTAAATTGACTGGGATTTCACAGGGCAAAAATACCAAATTTCCTTTTTAGTAAATATATTCAGTAGGTATGTGACTCCTAGAGATTATATGCTGGAGACTCTTAACTTTCTGTACTGCAAACTTGAGATTCAGTTTGTAGTTTCATAGACACTATAGATAGTTCTCGACTTACAGCAGTTCATTTAGTGACCATTTGAAATTACAACGGCACTGAAAAAAGTGACTTATGACTGTTTTTAACACTTATGATTGTTGTAGCATCTCCATGGCCATGTGATCGAAATTCAGATGCTTGGCAACTGACTCATATTTATAGCAGTTGCCATGTCCCAGTGTCATGTGACCATGTGTTGCGATTTTCTGACAAGCAAAGTCAATGGGGAAGCCAGATTCACTTAACAACCATGTGACTGACTTAACAGCTGCAGTAGTTCACTTAAGAACTGTGGCAAAAGTAATAAAATGGGGCAAAATTCACTTAACAACTATTTCACTTAGCAACAGAAATGTTGGGCTCAACTGTGGTTATAAGTCAAGGACTGCCCATAGTTCAAAGCATATTAAGTGATGAAAGAAGTTTCTGCCCCTGGCCCAATTTATGGGCAGGCTCTCTGCTTTCTGCACATTGTATTAGATCACTTACATATAGACATATTTATGAAGTGAGAACATATTGACTTCAAGTTATCACTGTTTCTGGGGTGGCTTTTGTTATCTATCCTCATCTAAACCTAAACCCACATCAACAAAAGCTCTGGTCCTGTAACAGAACTTTTCCAGCTCAAGTCCACATTTACTAGATTTATTTACTAGATTAACATAAAACATTCCCATCTCCAAAATTAGATGGGAGGGTTAAGCTTCATTAAAATGCCCTTCTATCTCTAAATAGGATCTGGGGCAGATTTCAGCAGAGACTTAGGTAATAAAAGTGATTGAAGAAAACAGATTAACAAATTAAAAACCTAATAGGTCATAAAGTGTCATGAAAAATTGTGGCAACAATTACATACAGTCAATGTTGAATGCATTGGGAAGGAGGCATTATTAAAATAGCTGGTTAAGTGATAATTAATGAGTTTTTTGTTACTTGTTCAAGACTGTAATCTTTAGTTACTTTTGTAATTCAACCCCTAATAGTACAGTTCTATCCTCCCGTGGAAATAAATGTCAATTGTTAAATGACTTTTACTATCTCTCTAATTTTTTATTACTAAGCATGTGAATTTCTTTTGCCTAATTACACAGAAGAATCTCAATTCATCAGAAAAATGGCGTAATTTATTTGTCTACACTAATAGATCAAATGCTTATTTATCTTCTAATTCTATAGTCCTAATGGAAAAGATATTCTTGTCCTACATGTATGATTTCCAAATCACTTACTCAGGCAGATTCAATAGTATTCTTTCTCTCAACTAAACATTACCTGTACTATATGGACTCTCACAGCAGTTTGATCAGAAGAAGCTTATTCATGTAAAATATAAATGGGATTTCTAGTGATAAAAGTATCCAAATGCACCTTGCAAAAATTTAAATTTACTGTTAGTTCTGAATGGGCAAACTTTTAAACACTTTCCCCCCTCAAGACTAAATTATGGCACTATCAAAATGTTATTGTTCTTAAGTTACAAGCAGAGAACTAATACAGTGTCACACAGCCAGTTTTCCTCCCTGCAATTTTCTTCCATAAAGTACAAATTGTATGTCAGTAAAGGAATCAAGAACTCTTCTTAACAAAACATCAGAAAGCAAGCTTTTCTATTTGTTGAAGAGATTTTTTTCCTTACAAAAATATAAAAAAGCAGATTGAAATTGTATCCGATTTACAATAAATGAAAGAACAGACCATAGAAATACATATGAACAAAGACCATGGAGTAACATTTAGTTTTAAACTGAAAATCAGAAATAATATGAGCTACATATACCTTACATGCATTACAAATCTCAAAAAATTAAGTTCAAGGACAGTGATGCTCTTGTTTTAGCCCCAAACTTTATAGTAGAAACCAGCAGATATGGATAACTCAGCCCCTAACCATTTCTTTATTTACTTCAGTATCATTAATGCCAAATCTCAGGTGGTTGGAAAGATCAATGTACAGGGCTCATGTATACTGACATACTCATCAAAAGACCATTTTTGCTTTTATATTAAACAGGTTTTGACAAATAAATGCAATAAATATAATTAGATTTCATGCAGAATAACCTATAGCCATACTCACAGTTTACTGTGTTTTCCCTTGAAGCAATATTTATCAGCACAAAGCAAAAAGTATATTTAATTGCCTTTTGACAATACAATTTATTGCTCCAGTGAAGATACTGACCGAATTTGAATGATTGTAAGCAATGAGATTCTCCTATCCCAACCATATATACCATTGACAGAAAAGCAAAAGGAAGAGGGAAATAAGTAACAGCTCTCATCTCTTGCAGGAACACAAAACTTTAAAATCTTTTTGGAAAACAATAATACAAAAAGCAGTCTAGTCAATAATGCAAGACTAGAACTGGCTGATTGCTAATTCATTTTGAAGTGGTTATTCATAACAGGTACCTGAAAGATTTGCTTAACTACCTGAAGGATTTGTCAAATTACACAGAGTCCTGTACAAATGTTATCACTTTCTACTACAATGCTCTGTGGTTGATGATCAGATAGAAAGCTTTCTCATTGTGACATCTTACATCTGGAGTCCCATCTCCACAGAAACTTACCTGAGAAATTATGTTAAAATTGTAGGAGAAAATCACACCAGCCATTTCAGCATGTTTAATAGTTGATATAACTATCTAGTGTTAATTTTTATTCTTTTATTTAATATTTTTAATTATAAGCTAGACAAGAAGCTTATACTTAAAGGTACTTAGGTGTGCTATATAAATCTTTCACATTTCTTCAGACTGTTGGACTGGAAACAATTTCTGTTGGAATAATCTGTTGAATTATATAAAGCCCGGTTCATATCAGTAAATGATATACATCTGTAGAATGAAAGCTGTTTTCTCAAATGGTTATCTCATCAATGCCAGGAACAGCAGTTTCGAAGGACAGAAAGAGAAAGGAAAAGGAAAAGGAAAAAAGAAAGGCAGCACTAAGATTTTTTTTCTTTATTTTTGTGACCAATGAATTTGCCCTTTATCACATCAACTGAAAACAATCTATTATATTAGATTTGTTACACCAATATTTAACTGCAGAGCCTAAAATTAGCTTGCTAATTTGATAAGAGTCAGAGTGAACTTGAACTTTTATTTTCACTTACATGCTCTAAAATATTTGCAAGCCTGTAAGATCTTTTTGATCCCTAATATAAAATCTTTTGATATAAGTTACCATAAAATTGCTAATATTATTTATTGATATATGTAGTTCCTCATTTGGCATGTGTACTATCTCAGTTCATATGCCCTACATCAACAATACAGCATCAACTGTATCATTTCTCGATTATATCACTGCGAGAATATTATTTTATTATATAGATCAGAGATTCTGAATTGAAAATGACAATTTAGACTATTGGATTAAATCTTTCATTTAGTGCAGGAATTAAAATGAATAAAATAAGTTTTTAATATATGGCTATGCTACCACTTGAACACAATCACAAAAAGACAGCCCATTATCTCTCTAAATAACTGACTCTTTGTTGAATTACTCTTACTCTCAGGAGATTTTTCTTAACATGCAATTAGGATCTGGTTTGCTATGTACTGTACTGTGGGATGACAGACAACAGGCAGTGGTTGTCTTCTATGTGACATCCCTTCCAATTCTTAATGAGTGCTATTATATTCCACCTTAGTATTCTTTTCTTAAAGCTGAACATTTTTAGTTCCTTCATCATTTTTTCCAAAATTTAGTTCTTGATTCCCTATTCGCACATGCTTGCTGCCCTTCTCTAGATACATCCGATTTGTCTGAATACTGTATTTTCTAAAGCATGATGTATCATTTTTGGGGGGGAACATGACAAATGCAGAATGGAGCATTCCTATGATTTAGGAATTTATGATTCCTGATCCTATGACTCATGTTTTAGGAACTATATTGATCATGTGATATTGCTGGCTTAGACTCTACAATCCTAAAATATTCCCCCCCCCCAAATATTAATGTAAATTAAGTACTACTAAAATCTGTGCATTTTTTAAACAAAAACACTACAGAATATTTATGCTTTCCAAATTTCATTTTCAGCCTGTTTCACTAATCTATCAAGAATTAGGGAGGAAGGAAATTTAGAATACTTTCTTTTCTAAGTAAAGCCATTACCTGTATTACTCGTTTTGATTTTCAGTGAATTAGATAATTTAATTCAAAAGTGAGTGCTTATTTTTATCCTATATTTTTAAATCTTACATAGATAATAAAACTGGCCAATTTTCATGGCCAATTCTTATTCTTATTATTATACATAGATAATAAATTGGCCAATGAAAAGACAAGGGACCACATAGAATAGGATATGTATTAACATTTGTTTCAACAGATTCTGGATGATGCATTAAATTAATGCAATGTTAATAAAAGTACCTTCCAAAATAGGAAACTAATTACCTGAATATCAGAAGCAGGTACTCAGATTGAAAAGACTTGAAATGATATAAATAAGTAATTGCTTAAGAAAGAAAAGAAAAAGCGGTGAGAACAGTAATCAAATAATGTTATTCTTAGGAACCAATTAATTCAATAAGCTCATTCATGTGTTTGTGTGTGTACATAAATGACATATAGTTTATAAAGCACTACTGTATATATAGTACAAACAACTAAGAAAGAGGAACAAACAAAATCATACCTAGAAGTGAAGTCTCCTTTGCAAATGCAGCAGCAATAGCTGGATCCAAAGCTGGTTGACCATCACCAGATGGAAGGTCAGGACGAGTGTAATCTCTACTTTTATCATTATTATACTTTACATTCAAGTTGACCAATTTGGAAAAATCAATCCGTAAGGTACAGCAAGCATTATAAATATTCTGACCATCTAATGCCTGGAAAACCAGAAATATGGAATAAGATGATACAGCAAAATTTATAAAAGAAAATTAAATGTCCACTGAAATTAATCTCAAAATATTTTAAAATGTTTATATCGACTAGATCTTGCTTTCTTTGCCTCCAAACTGGCAAATGTTAATGTTAATGTTTATTGCATTTATATGCCGCCCTTCTCCCGAAGGACTCAGGGCGGCTCACAATTTTAAAACAAAACAATAAAAAACCTAAAAATATTAAAAATGACATTTGCTCTTGTGATATGAAGTTCCAATTGATACAACTGCAGCTTTACCAGACTGTTTTCAACTATACTTTTTCCAATCTGCATTATATGGTGTTACTAGCATTTGTCCTCATGGAATTTTTCTACATCCTCGTTTAATACCTTTTCCTCCCAATTTAGTAGAAAGGTCTTATCTCAATAATTATTTTATTCTCATTTTCCAGAGACATCAAACAATATATAGTAAATTTGAATGTCATTTTTAGATGTTTAGCAGAAGTTGGAATGAAGGATTTCATAAGGAGCCAAATTAGTTTCTAGGATAAGTAGGCAAAGGCAAAGTTAATTCCTACTAAAGAAAGAATATGTGCTTCAGAATTTCTAGCAATCTAGCCACTTGAAGCTAAGAAAAAGGCTAAAGAAAGTTAACTATCTGAAAATAAATTATAAATTATTTATATATATCTACTGATGTAACTACCTAATCTTAACATTTTAGACTTATTGTTAGAAGTTTAGGAAATTAGGATAGAATAGTCAAATAATTGGAGCAATTTCAGAAACCAAACAAAGAGAGAATATCACAAGAGCAGTTACTGCTCATGACAGATTCTCTTCTTTTCTGTTATTACAAAATTTATAAAGAGTAAAGAGACTGGCTGGGCATGTAATAGATGGACAGATATCTTATTGTTTGCCACAAAAGGAGAAAATAAGATAATACAAAAGTTACAATTCATATTCTCCTATAGTTGTCACTATACTAAGAAAATTAAAACTATAAAACATTTGTACACTGGGTATTTATTTTTATAAAAAAGCAACTGGCAATAGATTCCCATTCCTTAACAAATAAGGAATGTAAAAGAAACCATAACTCCTAAAATGGCAGTTGTAGACATGGGATGTAGCAGTCCAGTAAGATTGTTCAAATCTAAGATCAAAACCTATTTTAATTACTTTATTCTCATCTTTATTATTTATTCTCATCTTTATTTTTTCTAACAAAACGATCTTAATCTTAAAACACTTAAAAATTAAAATACAAACTAAGAAGAAAAAATATTTATTTTACTAGTTTACTGGTTTACTAGTATATATTACTACTATATTACAAAATTATTATAAGATACCACAATCTCTGCCATAATAACACACATTGCTGCATTCTTTGATTGGTAGAAAATATTCCCTTTTAAGATCAAAACATATATACATGTCTAATCCCAAAATAATATAGTGTGAATATACTCTGCAATCTTGAAAAGCAGCTGAAATAGGAGAAAATATAGTAATAGGTGATTTCAGCTACCCTCCATTTATTAGATAAATATTCAGATTTCAACTGATGCATAGTATTTCTTGATATAAGAAATTGAGGTGTATTGGAATGACAGGGAAGTTCCTACAGACAAAGCAAAGCAATGAAGAATTTATTTTAAAATGTTTAGCATCTGGTGCAAAAAGAATATTTTTGTTGAACAACGACTTTGGTATTATTAAATTCAACACATTTTAATATTTAAGCAGCTTCTTAGAATTGAAAAATATAGCTAAAAAGAATAATCAGTTCAGGATGCTTGAAGATAATTTAAAGTTTTGAAAGCTCAGATGATATGTAGAAATAAAAATGCCAGAGAAACAACGTAGGGTGATATTCCACACTATCAAAAATATTGAGAAAATATCAGTTATTTTAATATATCAGAACCAAAAACTAAATGTAGCCATTTATGGATATAAATAAATGGATAATATCACAGAGCTGCTGAAGTTAGGGTTTTAGGGTCTTCATTAAGAAAGATATACATCTATCCTTGATGGTGACCACCCCAAGCAAAAACCAGGTCTATGTGTGACACCTCTGCATCTTACCTCAATGAGTCCAGCCTGCTATAAATTAAATTGCTGGTTGCCATAGCCACAATGGTGAGTATAAATTCAGAGGCAAAAAGTGCCTCTGAATCTGTACCCAGAGAGGATGTGTTGAAATCCCTATGGCCATAAGCCTGGAGACCGCAGATGGCAACCTTCTAGGTTGAATGCATCAAGCAGCACAGGCAGAAAAACAGTAAGAGAGGCTGGTCAACAACAGCAATCCCAACTTATCCTTTAGGCCTAGTGTCCCAACTAGAGTCTCCCATCTGCCTATTTTTGGGCAGCAACCCTGACAAGCCTCAGACTTGTGCAAAAAACAACAGTAAAAAGCTATCTGAAGCCTTGTTTCATCTAATATTTAAATACTTTCGTATTTAAATATTATTTTAGATGAACCACACTTTTTCCCCTTAGGAATAATTGATAATGTTATTAGAACTTGATTGTATCTTACAACAGAAACTATACTGCAATTATCTAACAAATGAACTAAAGGTCAAGATACAAAAACAGGTCTGGTATGGAACTGAGCAAAAATGATATTTTTAGTATGAGGCATTTAAAGTCATTATAATTCGTCCAATTAAACTCTATAAACAAGCTTGTAATATTTTCCAAGTACAAGAATTATGCTTAGTTAGAGTAGCATGACAATCTTATAAAGGATCTAAAATTTTATTAAAATTTTAGTCATTAACTAATCCACCATTAGAATAGAAAAAAGTATCAAGCACCTATATAAAATACCTGGGTAATCTTTGGTAGGGCTAGAGTAATTAAAAATGCATACAGTTGTCAGAACATTTAATCAGCAAGAATTAAAAAAACATCCTGGATTACATCTTTCTAGATTCAAAATAAATTATGAAGATCTGGTATTCAACCTTATTACAGTCATACTGGTAGTCCTCGACCTATGACCATAATTGAACTCAACATTTCTGTTGATAAGTGAGACAGTTGTTAGGTGAGTTTTTACCCATTTTACAACCTTTCTTCCACAGATGTTAAGTGAATCACTGGAATTTTTAAGTTAGTAACACGGCTGTTAAGTGAATTTGGCTTCCCTACTGACTGCTTATCAGAAGGTGGCGCAGTAGTTAGAGTGCAGTACTGCAGGCTACTTCAGCTGACTGCTAGCTGCAGTTCAGCAGATCGAATC
>JANHFM010001490.1:271392-297743 GCA_032468115.1 Grayia smithii | reverse complement strand
TCTCCGGAGCAGGGCGGGGTATAAATGGAATTTAAAAAAAAAAAAAAAAAAAAAGAAGGAAGGAGCCCAGGCAGCTGCCTGGAGAGGCCATTTTATTTTTCAATATAAACATGAAAAGTGCTTAAGAATACTTATACACAAAAACCAGCTTTGCTCCTCAGGGGTGGGGAAAGGGAAAGAAATCCGTAGCCTAACATACCACATCTGGAGGGAACCAGCCTGAGACAAGCTAGCAGATGGAGGTAGCTGGTGAATGAAGGCTGGAGCGTGGTCTGGAAAGCTCACACATGCCTATGCTCCCCATCAATGCCTCTGCTGCAAGTGTGGTTCAGCAGTTGAATGCCCACAACAGGGGCACATAAGGAAGCAAGTGCTCTGTGAAGGGGGAGTGGAAAAGGTTAAGGGGCAACAGCTCTTTTGGCCTCCCCTCTGTCTCTTGCTCTGTGCTCTTTCTGCCTACCGCCCATAGCTCTCCCCAACTGCCACCATTCCTAAGATGGAGGTGGCAGTGGTTTGCGGCTGAGATGGGGAAGGGGCAAAAATCACAGCAACTTCCATTTCTCCCACTCTACTTTTCAGGGCCCCAGCAGCAATGCCAGCATAAGTGCCACCAGTTCTGCTGGAGCTGGGCTCAGATACCTCAGCCAACTGTTCCTTCTCCTCTTCCTCCTTTCACACTGCTGCCAGTGGCCTTGGCCCAGCCTGAGGGAGACAGGAAGTAAGACAGGAAGCAGTAAGTAAGACAGGAAGCAGGCAGGCAGGCCAGCTGGTCGGCAGTGGTCAGGGGTGAAGGTGGCTGTCAATGCATCCACCCGCCCCATGGAGGCGACAGCAGGAGAGGCGCTGGGTCAGCTGGCAGGGGGAAAGTGGGGTTCCAAGCTTATTTGGGGGATGAGGGTTGTTGAGGAAGGGGCAGGGTGCAGAGGCCCAGGGGGAGCACCCAGCCAGGTTGAGGGGCCAAGGCTGCAGGGACCAGTCCCTTACTGTTTCCAGGGTGGTCCTGCGGGTGAGATCTAAATGCATTGCAAGCCAGATGTGGCCCACAGGCCTTGAATTTGACATGTCTGTATTACATGATCAGTTTTTACATGTTTGTTTTTTAGAAATCATACTGGTTGATTTCAAACTAACCTAGCTGTCCTGTGTTTCTCTAAATTCACTGTGATACAAGTTATGTCATACCTGTGTAGAGCTAAAGTATAGTCAACTTAATTCAAATGAAATATAGGAATTTTACTTTTTAGGGAAGCATTATTAAATATTTGCAGTTGCGTTCCTAGGAGTGTCTACAATGTATGGCAAAAAAGTTGAGAGTGATGGTGCAAACCTAATGATGTCAAAATACAATTCTATTTTTAAAAATATTTGAAATTTGGGCACCCAGAACAAAACAGGATTTAATGGGAATACTGCATTTTGAAATAAAAACAAGGATTATGGACAATTTAAGTACCTTGAGTTGGTATAGAAACCCAGAACATGAAGAAAGAGCAATATTTTCATATACGTATCTAGGAAGAAAAATTATTTTGATTACTAGATGGGAGTAAAGAGACCAGAAACATCTATCTTACCCATTCCCTCTAAAGACTGTTTAGATTTTTGCAGTTTACAGATGGTAATCCTAATTTTAGGCAACGTGTATGTCACATGTCCATCCACTGTTTTTTTGAAAGTGAAAAAAGCTATATTCTAAATATATTGTGCAGCATGGTTTTGGATATACTAGAATAAAGTTTATAAATTTTATGCTTTAAGTACTTGAGTATGATCAGAATTTTAATCTAATACATTATAGGACAATAATTTTGGGCAGTTACTGTAATGGGAGAAGAGGAAAGGTTTCTCTTGTTGATCTATTATTCTTAACTTCAAACAGAAGGAATTGTATACTTACACATTTGTCTCTTTTAACAATATATAGCCTGGTTGAATTGCTCTGAACTTTGGAGACACATAGATTAAGGTAGGCAAATTCTCACATGCCTCTTTTAAAATAAAATCCTAAAGTCTTCTCTTCCAGTTGTCAATGTTCTCATCCAGAAATGTTAGAAATCAGATGTTTCTACAAAGTCCTCCTGCTATAAAATAGGGTGTATTAAATTTCCCAGAAGAGCCTACTTGAGCTCACACCATATTTCTTGGAAGATATATAAAAGATCAAAAGAATAATACATTTTTATTCTCACTTCCAAATAAGGATTAATTTGCAATGAAAAGTGGGAGCTTTCAAGCTGCCCAGTTTTGACAAAATACAGAATTATTCACAGTAAATTAATCCACTGCAATACATGT
The DNA here is from genome assembly GCA_032468115.1 of Grayia smithii. Lineage (NCBI taxonomy): Eukaryota > Metazoa > Chordata > Lepidosauria > Squamata > Grayiidae > Grayia > Grayia smithii. Next base: position 295,448 of record JANHFM010001490.1, on the reverse strand, counting down.
ACCAAGTCTCATGAACCTGAGATTTACTTTTATTGAGAAGTAATCAAGATAATCTATAATGAAAAGAACTGTCAGATCTTTGGTATGGAAGATTACTTATCCTCATATAATAACAAATAATTAAGAATGTTCTGTCATTTTAGGTTATTAAAATTCTGCTGAGATAGCTCACTCCCTCTAGCTATTGGTAGAGTTTCTCCTGTTCTTAAAGTAGCAGAAAGAAGATGAAATGACAGCTCTTACAAGATCCATCATCAAACTCCTGGACTAGTGATGGTGAACCTATAGCACGCATGCCAGAGGTGGCACACAGTGCCCTCTCTGATGGCATGCCGCACATGCGAGCACACCTCCTGCTGGCCAGCTGGTCTTCAGGTTTCTGCCACTCATGTGCAGGGGTGGGATGTGAGGGGGGTGTACTTGCCTCTGCGGGGGACAGGGCGCATGCGGGGGCCATGCACATCTTGATGCCAACAACTATTCTGACCTGGACGGTGCGAAGAAACGCTCTCACTTTCTTAATGTTTGCGGCCCGGCTATGTTCGGCCAGGCTATGGTGCTGTTCGCCCCGACCAAACTGACCGCCGTCTCGTGGGATGACCTTATCGCTAAGCTGCGAGACTTTTATGTTCCTTCCCCCTTGCATATGGCTCGGCGGTTCAACTTCCGTAAATTGGTGCAAAATGAGGGCGAATCTGTAAATGACTATATGACCCGTTTGAGGAGAGCTGCCTTCCACTGTGAATTCGTTGATTTGGATGATGCCTTGCTCAAGCAGCTTATTTGTGGGGTGCAAGATGTGCGTGTGCAACGGCGCCTCCTCGAATGTAAGATTCTCACTTTGCCTGCTGCTATCGATGACGCTCAGGCCTCCAAAATGTCCCTGCGCTCAATCAGTGAGATGCGCCGTTCTTCCGCCCCCAGTCCACCCCTGCCTGCTTTACCCATCCACGCCATCCACGCAGTGTTTCTTGATGAAATGGACCCTGTCAGGGAGGAGGTGTTCCGTTTACAAACTGCCCCTGCCAGATTGGTTGTTCCTGAGCATGCTGCACCATTTCCACCCTGCCGGGGTTGCGGTGACCCCCACTGCCGTTCCAAGTGCAGATTCAAGGATGTCGAATGTCAATGGTGTGGAAAGGCGGGCCATCTGACCAGGGTCTTACGCGCAAATCTTCCCGCCAGCGTTTCCCGCCCGGCGATTCACCGTGCAGCTTTTCGTTCTAGAGCGAAAGGGAGCACCTACCAGATTGAGAAAGGTCAACAACTGTCTTCCCTGCGTGACTCACGTTCGTCCCTGGCAAAGGCTCAGAAACCTCAGAAAATAGTTGTCACTGTTATGTTAGCGGGTCACCCTTGTCAGATGGAGGTGGATTCTGGGGCTTCCTGTTCCCTTATTGCTTGGCAAACTTTGATGTGTATTTTTCCTTCCATTACTAGAGGGCACTTAGAGCCATGCACGGTGGGATTAAGGGATTACCAGGGTAATGTTATTCCAGTTTTGGGCAAACTGAACGTGGAGGTGGCATTCAAACGTTTTAAAAGGCTCTTGCCCTTGGTGGTAGTAGATAACCAACTCCCCTCTCGCTTGGGGTTAGACTGGTTCCATGCATTGGGGCTCTCCATTGAACGTATTCAATCTCTGGCCACATGCTTGGATCGTTTCGGGAAATTATTAGCAGAGTTTCACGATGTTTTCTCTGAAGGATTGGGAACCTATACGGGGTCCCCTATTTCCCTCCCTATCGATCCACGCATTCCCCCCATCCGTTTGAAGCCCCGGAGGGTTCCATTGGCGCTTAAACCCCTAGTAGATAAAGAATTAGACAAATTAATTGCCCAGGGCATTCTAGAGCCCGTCGACCCTGCTCCATGGGAGACACCCATCGTAATTCCTCTCAAACCTGATGGGTCTGTCCGCATTTGTGCGGACTATAAAGCAATGCTTAACAAGGCCCTCCATGCAAACCCTTATCCAGTCCCCGTGGTGCAGCAGTTGCTGCATTCCCTGGGCCATGGTTCAGTTTTTGCGAAGCTGGACATGGCCCAGGCTTACCAACAATTGCCTGTGACTGAGGAGTCTGCATTGGCACAGACTCTGGTCACACACAGGGGCGCCTTCAAGTGTCGCCGCTTACAGTTCGGGGTGAATGTGGCCCCTGGGCTATTCCAAGGGCTCATGGAGCGATTGTTGCAGGGCATTCAGGGTGTCATGCCCTATTTTGATGATATTTTTATTTCCACCAGTGATGACCAGGCGTTAGAACAGAGGTTGTGATTAGTTCTGACACGACTTCAGTCCTGCGGGTTGAAGCTTAAGGCTTCAAAGTGTCAATTAGGGGTCAGTTCCGTTGAGTTTTTGGGCTATTGGGTGGATTCTTCCGGCATCCACCCCACTGCCTCTAAGGTAGCAGCTATCAAGAACGCACCCCCCCTGCAAATAAGACCGATCTTCAGGCCTTCTTGGGGTTGCTTAATTTTTACGCCCTATTTCTCCCACATAAAGCGACAGTGGCAGAGCCCTTGCACCAGCTCTTAGATAAAGGGACCCCCTGGGTATGGGGTGACAAGGAAAAGGCAGCTTTCACGGCTGTGAAACACTTGTTATTGTCAGACGCTGTCCTGATGCAATATAAGGACGCCTTACCCCTTGTCTTAGTGGCAGATGCATCCCCCTTCGGGATTGGAGCCGTTTTAGCACACCTCCTACCCAATGGTCAGGAGGTCCCCTTGGCGTTCTATTTAAGGACCTTGTCGTCTACGGAACATAACTATAGTCAAGTGGACAACGAAGCGTTGGCAGGGGTGGCCGCCGTGAATCGGTTTCACTACCTTTACGGTAGACATTTTACCTTGATTACGGATCATAAGCCCCTCCTGAGACGCCTCGCAGGAGACCGAGCCACCCCCCAAGTGTTATCTCCCCGTTTGTCCCAATGGTTAGAATTTTTGGTGGCTTACTCTTACACCTTAGAGTATCGTCCTGGGCATCTTTTATCGAATGCTGACGCTCTGAACGGTTGCCCATTACCTGACCCTGTAGTTGACCCTGCTCCAGGCCCTAATATATTGTTAATTGATTCCATCGATTCCCCTGTTACCGCTACCCAGATAGAAGTGGCCACACGGGCTGACCCCTTTTTGTCCCGTATCCTTCATTGGATATTGCGGGGTTGGCCGTCCACCCCTGTCCCCATTGAGTTGCGCCCTTATGCGCTGCGCAGAAACGAATTGTCTGTCCTTAAGGGGTGCATCCTTTGGGGTAACCGTGTAGTCATTCCCCCCTCTCTACAGGACTGCCTGTTGGAAACATTACATGCAGGCCACTCGGGTATATGCAGGATGAAGGCTCTGGGCCGGAGCTATGTGTGGTGGCCTAAACAGGTGGAGGAATGGGTGCAAAATTGTTATCCTTGTCAAATGAGCCGGCCGGCCGACCCCAAGGCACCGCTTCTGTCGAGCCTCAGCCATGCTTGTCAACAAATGGAAGGCACCACGACTGCTTGATACCCACCTAGGGTGCTGGTGATGGGATAGGGACACAGAATGCGAATAGCACTGGGGGATAATGGGGAAACGTAGGGGATGTAATGGGAACGGGCGCGGTGGAGTTATGTCATTGGGCATGCTGACCTACAGCTGATGGGTGGCGCGTCATTTTGAACTGTGGAAACTCCTTTGGTTTAAAAGAGCGCTGAGAGGCAGGAGCTCTCAGCGCTAACCTCAAAACTGTCACAGTTCCGGCTACGTTAACTGTAGATACTGAAGTCTTCATTAAAGGTTGTCTGGACACGATTCTGGTTTACTTGAGTTCTTCTTTCCAGTCCACGCCTGAATCCCTGCAGCTACAGGATGAGCCGAGAGAAGGTTAGCGCTCTACAGTTTTCGTGTCGGTTTCTTCCAAACGGCTCCCGGGATGGCGGAAGGAACATCGACTGTTCCGGGGGGCGCTGAGGGCACCGAATGCAACACGGGCGAAGAGGATAAAGAGCTGGCCCAATAGGGGGTGATTGAGGAGCCGGTGGGGATTGAGGCTCAACCTGCGGTGCGACCGAAGAGGAAGGAAATGTTTGTGGGATCCTTGCCAGTGACGAGAAGCAGCCACCCCGAGTCCGGTAGATGGTGGCATAGCTCGGCCAAGGGAAGGGAGTCAGGACCCTGGCAGCAGCCAGCTCCTCCCCCCCCCAGGAGGCTGGAGAGAAAGACGGTGGATGGAGGGGGATGAGGGCGAGTGGAGTTATTCCATAGGCCCTGGCTCCACCACGATGGATATACTTAGAGAAAGGTTTGGGGAGATGAGCATTCAGGAAGACCCTCCTTGGCAGTCGTGGGGTCGTGATGACCTGTATAGTGGCTCTGGCGGAAACGCCCTTGTTAGTCATAGAGAACGGCCCAGATCACTGAGGCAAGATTCCTTAGTGGGGTTAGACCAAGGAGGAGACCTACAGGGTTTTGGGACTAGGAGGGGAAAATGGCCTGAATCCCCACCACCTGGTCTGAGCGTTAAAGGCAGGGGAATGGGGAGAGTGGAACCCCCACTTTACGAGGGCCACTGGCCTCTGCACAGACCCTGGGGACCTCTCCCCATACCAGTTACCTTCGATGGCACCCCGGGTAAGGTGGCACTATTTTTGGGCCAGGTCATACGCCATCTTGACCTGTATGACTGATGGTATACATCCCAATGGGCCATGGTGACAGCAGTCACAGCGGTTCTGACTGGGGAAGCAGCGGAGTGGGCCACCGATTTACATACCGATCGGGCGAGGGAGTTAAACGATGTTGGTTTTTGGAAGCGTTAAGGGTGCAATTCGAGGACGATACGAGAATACAAGTAACGGAAGGAGAACTCCTGGCATTGCGGCAAAGAGGGCGTCCGGCTAAGGAATACATCAAATAATTCAGAACGCTGGTGGGTAGGCTGTGGACCTGGCCAGAAAGGCTCCTCATCCATCACTTCCAGGCCAGTTTGGATAGGGATGTCCAACAGGCATGTTTATACAGGGGCTTAGGTACTCGTATAGCTGATTGGTATAAGGCCGCCATCGAGCTAGACATGGGATTGAAGGTCCTCCGCTGTAGGTCCGAGGTGGTTGGAGTGCAGGTACGAAGACAGTCCTCTCTGCAGAGGGGCGGGATAGCACGACCTTCCTCCGCTGGACCATCCTCTCTACCACGCCTGAGCAGAACGCCTCTATGGTGTTACAGGTGTGATAAGGAGGGCCACCGGGCAGTAGAATGTCCAATACCACCTCTCAAGGGTTCCACGCCTAGGGGTGGGGGCCCCAGAGGGGGTTTACCCACACGTGGAGGGACGAAAGGTAGCACTCGGGACCAGAGCCGACCAGAGAAGTCCAGGATGGTTTCACAGACATTGATATCTTCTAAGCCAACTGATTCCGTTAACAGCTCTACCACGTTGGAAACAGCCCGAATTCCACAGGAGGCATGGAGTAGCGACGAGGAAGCTGAGGGAGATCCGATGGTGAGTGGTCCTATAAAACCTTTCATACTAGTGGTACAACTGGGCAACGCTCGCACCGGAGAGATGATGTCGTTAGGGGCTTTACCTGACACTGGCTGCAACCGGTGTTTGGTCCGGAAAGACGTAGTAGGCAAATTAGGGGTGAGAGTAGGAAGGTTAAAAGCTCCCATAGCTTTTGAGCAAATGGACGGCTCCAAGCTTGGGGGTGGCCCTGCTACCTATGTAACAGAGCCTATGAAATTAGAGATCAATGGCCATAATGAGTGTTTGAGGTTTATTGTTATTGACTACATGGTGGAACCGGTAATCCTGGGCTTGGCGTGGTTGGATAGTTGGAGGCCTACGATATGGTGAGAGGGTGGATATAGGCGTATTAGATTGGCAGAGGGACCAGATCCACCATTAAAACTGTTAACAGTTACAGACACACCCCAGCAGGTGGCAACCACGATCACCCAGCAACCACCTAACTCAACCAACCTTGAGGGAGTTCCAGAAGTCTATTATGACTTAGCTGAGGTGTTTAGTGAAACTGAATGCAACACCCTACCACTGCATAGGCCGACCGATTGTGCCATCGAGTTGGTGCCCGGAGCTAAATTCCCCAAGCCCAGAATGTACTCGATGACTCGGAAAGAGTTAGACGAAATGCGTAAGTACATCGAGACAAACTTAGCGAGGGGGTTTATACAGCCCAGCCAGTCCCGGATAGCAGCACCCGTGCTTTTCCACGAGAAAAAAGATGGGGGCTTACGACTATGTGTGGACTTTAGGGGGTTGAACGGGGTATGCATGGTACATCTATATCCATTACCCCTCATCAAGGATCTGCTATCAACATTGTCCACAGGAAAGCTCTTTACAAAACTGGACCTCCGTGAAGCGTATTACAGAGTGAGAGTGAAAAAAGGGGACGAATGGAAAACGACATTCAACTGTCCCCTAGGGAGTTATCAATATAGGGTGATGCCGTTCGGATTACAGGGAGTCCCAGAGGTCTTTATGCAGTTTATTAATGGGGTATTGCATAAATATTTATACAGGGGGGTTCTGGTCTATCTAGACGATATTTTAATTTATTCCAACACTATGGACGAGCACGTACAATTGGTGCGAGAGGTCTTAGCCACATTACTACAAGCCAAGCTATACGTGAAGCTTTCGAAATGTGAGTTTCATCGCACAGAGCTCGATTACCTGGGATTCCGAATTTCATGTGCTGGTCTAGGCATGGATCCAAATAAGGTCATGGCAGTGGTAGAATGGCAACACCCCGAAACCGGGAAACAGCTACAGAGGTTTTTGGGATTTGCCAATTTCTACCGCCAGTTTATCCCAAAATTTGCCTCTATCGCTTTGCCGTTAACCAACCTCCTCAGGACGAAGTCAGGAAGGATACAACCCCAATGCCCGAAGCAATGATTAGCATGGTCACAAGAATGCCAACAGGCATTTGATAACCTCAAAGCACTGTTCACTCAAGCGCCCATACTGAGGCACCCCGATCAACATCGAATGTTCATTGTATGGGCGGATGCCAGTGATGTGGCTGTCGGTGCAGTGTTGTTACAGTATAATGACCGCAACCAACTGCAACCATGCACTTATACTTCAAGGGAGCTAAATCTGACAGAGCGAAACTGGGCAATCTGGGAGAAAGAGGCATATGCCGTCCGGTGGGCCTTTACAATGTGGAGACATCTCCTGGAGGGAGCAGAGATACCCTTTGAGGTCTGGACAGACCATAAAAACTTGGAGGCTTTCCAATCGCCACGGAAATTGTCTCCCAAACAGGTTCGTTGGGCTCTGTTCTTTCAACGGTTCGTATTCACCCTCAAATATGTCCCCGGGGGCAAGAATGTTTTAGCTGATGCCTTGTCGAGATTGCCTCAATACAACAGTAGGCGAGAGGAGGTGGTGCAAGCCATGATACCACAGATGCCCACTCCCCAATTAGCTGGCCCATTAACAGGTAAAACAGGAATACGAACCGACATGATAGACCGGTTTCGCAACGCTTTAAAAATGGATCAATGGCTACACGACAATTCCCGGGAGATGACAATGAAAGGCATGGAGGGGGGGAAAGATCTATGTACCAGCTGTCATGAGAGCTAGGGTATTAAGGAGGTGTCACGATGATAAACCAGCGGGACACTTCAGGTTTCTGAAGACCCTCCATTTAATCAGAAGACAGTTCTGGTGGCCTGGGATGCGATGAGAGATTGAAACATACGTATGAAGATGTCCCATTTGTGCCATGGGTAAACCTCGATCCGGGAAGCCCATGGGACTTTTGCAGACTGTAGCGGAACCCACTAGGCCATGCGAGATGATAGGAATGGATTTTATAGTGGACCTCCCACCTAGCAAAGGGAACACGGTGATATGGACTGTAGTGGATTTATTTTCTAAACAGGCCCATTTCATTCCATGTAAAGGCCTTCCCTCAGCTAAACGGCTAGCCACTATGTTCATACACCATGTGTATAGGTTACATGGGGTACCTTGACGTATTATCTCTGACAGAGGGGTACAATTTACAGCTACATTCTGGAGGGGATTCCTCCATCTCCTGGGGTCCAAACAAGGACTCAGCACAGCGTACCACCCGAGTACCAATGGAGTGGCCGAACATGCTAAAGCGGTAGTCGAAAGGTATTTGCGGTGCTATGTGTCCTTCCAGCAAACGGACTGGGTGACTTTAATTCCCTTTGCTGAGGCAGCCTATAATAACGCTGTACACCACAGTACTGGTTACACTCCTTTTCAAGTGGTGTCCGGTCAGGACTTCGCAGCTTTTCCGGAACTAAATCAGACAACAGGCCAACAGGTGTCCCCAGAACAATGGAGTGCTAGAATTAGGGAACTCTGGCCACAAATAAAAACCGCGCTTGGGAAGGCAGCTAAAGAATATAAAGAGCAAGCAGATAAAAAATGAATACCAGGTAAACCGTTCACTGTAGGGGACCAGGTCTACCTGTCCACTAAATACCTGAAGCTCCGCAGAGCTAGCAAGAAGCTAGGACCCAAATACATAGGACCGTTACCTATAACTAAAGTAATCAATCCGGTCACAGTAAAATTTACACTACCATCCCTCCTGGGACGGATACACCCAGTGTTCCACAGCAGCCTCCTGAAAGTGATCCCAACGGAGCCCCATAAAACACCACCAGGGCCCATAACAGGGGACCATTATGAAATCCAAGATATTTTAGATGCCAAGATAAAACGAGGGATCATAACGTATCTAGTACACTGGAAGGGATACCCTCTACCCGAAGCAACGTGGGTGCCACATTGGGATGTCAATGCTCCGAGGCTGCAATGTAGATTTCATAAAAGACATCCTAATAAACCAAACCCTAATGAATAAACCACTACATATCAGTCTACTGGTATCAAATAGAAAAATGGTAGAATGATAGGATAATGGCATAAAACACTAAAACACTAATAATGTTATTTGTGTTTCCACAGGTGGACTCCCGGTAGGGAGGGCTGCCTGTCGAGCCTCAGCCACGCTCGTCAACAAATGGAAGGCACCACGACCGCTTGATACCCACCTAGGGTGTTGGTGATGGGATAGGGACACAGAATGCGAATAGCACTGGGGGATAATGGGGAAACGTGGCGGGATGTAATGGGAACGGGCGCGGTGGAGTTACGTCATTGGGCGTGCCGACCTACAGCTGATGGGCGGCGTGTCATTTTGAAATGCGGAAACTCCTTTGGTTTAAAAGAGCGCTGAGAGGCAGGAGCTCTCAGCGCTAACCTCACAACTGTCACAGTTCCGGCTACGTTAACTGTAGATACTGAAGTCTTCATTAAAGGTTGTCTGGACACGATTCCGGTTTACATGAGTTCTTCTTTTCAGTCCACGCCTGAATTCCTGCAGCTACAGGAAGAGGCGAGAGAAGGTTAGCGCTCTACAGTTTTCGTGTCGGTTCTTCCAAACGGCTCCCGGGATGGCGGAAGGAACGTCGACTGTTCCGGGGGGCGCTGAAGGCACCGAACGTGACGCGGGCGAAGAGGATAAAGAGCTGGCCCAATGGGGTGATCTGATCCTGTTGTGACCACTGGCCTTGCACCACCTGAGTCTGCAAAAGGGCTCCCCAGCCGAACTGTCTGGCATCTGTCTTAAGAATTAGACGAGGTGGGTCCAGGAACACCTCCCCCTTGCTTAACGCTGGGGACTGCCACCACAGGAGAGACCGCAAACAGTGGGCGGAACGTGAACCTTCACCAGGGAGGACCCCTTCCCCACCTTCTGAAAGGGGAAAAAAACCATTGCAAGTCCCTAAGGTGCAACCTGGGCCATGGGGTCACCCTAATCGCGGACACCATTTTCCCCACAAGAGTCGACAGAAGGGAAAGAGACATCCTCCTCTCGGCCCTAATCAGTCTAACTAGGGCCCGAATACTCCTCTGACGCTCATCAGAAAGATAGACCCTCCCGCCAGGGAGTCGATAACTGCCCCCAAATGAGTAATACGATGAACAGGGTCCAAATGGCTCTTACTCAAATTAACAGAGAAACCGTGCTCCTGAAGACAGGAAATAGTTACCTGAACATCTCGAAGAGCAAGACGCTCTTGCTTGAATTTTAATATCATCCAGGTAACATTGGACATGGATCAGAATAACTCGAAGATGGGCCACCAAAACCGCCAAGACCTTGGTAAAGGTACGAGGGGTTGAGGAAAGGCCAAACGGCAAAGCACGGTACTGAAAATGCATACCAGCATAACAAAACCTAAGGAACTTACGATGTGCAGGCAGATGGGGATATGTAGATATGCCTCAGTAAGGTCAACGGAACTGAGGAGGTCGCCCCTATGTACGCCAGCTAAGATAGAATGTAAAGAATGCATTTTAAAATGCCGATAAACGGCCTAATGGTTCAGACGCTTAAGGTCCAAAATAGGTCTCCACCCCCCCCCCGAGGATTTCGGCACCAAAAATAGAATGGAATAAAACCCTTGTCCCATCTGGGAGACATGGAACTTCTGGATAGCTCTAATGTCCAGAAGGTGTTGTACCGCCAAATCCATCAGCGCCTGCTTTGCAGAATCATTAGAAGCAGGACACTGGATGAAAAAGGTTGGGGGTGTAGAGACAAATTCAAGGGATAGACCAGATCTGATCATATCCCTGACCCAAGCGTCTGAAGTTATCTGATCCCATCGGTCAGCATACATCGCCAATTTGCTGCCGATGGGAGAGTCAGATACATTAACGCTGCCGGTGATAAGGACAGCCCCCTCCTCCTCAAAAGGGCCGCCGGCCAGAATACGGCTTACCTCTAACAGCCCTATCCGGGGGACCTCACTGGCATGCCCCAGGAGACGGAAGGAACCGGGAAGATGATGTCCCCCAATCGGATTGTCGAGCCAAGGTTTGGCGATAAGGTGCCGAGTAATGAGCCTCTGATTTGCAATGCCAAGGCACCAAAACCTTACGCTTATCTTTGGTCTCTGTCAGCAACGGATCCAAAGCGGAGCTGAACAAGGAAGACCCCACATAGTGGGCAAAGGCCAAACACTATTTGTGGTGCATTTCCGCTGGCCAATGCCGGAGCCAAAGCAACCTACATGCGGTTAGAGCAGTAGCTAAGGATCTAGAAGCAAAACGTGAGTTATTTAAAGTAGCGTCTGCTAAAAATTGAAGTGCTGCTCTAATCTTGGTGACGTCCTGCTGGAGCCTCGAATCCTCCGGCGGCAGTTGATCCTTCAGCTCTTGAAGCCAAACCAGCATGGCACAGTTGAAGAAAGAAGCGATGCAGGAAGACCGAATCGCCCAAGCTGACGCTAGGTGAGCTCGCTGTAACGCTTGATCTAACTGCCATTCTTCAGGACATAAGCCCTCTTCCGTCTCACCTGGGATGGTTGAAGCAGGCAACAGGGCAGCCACCGAAGCATCCACCGCGGGAACTTGCAGAATTGATTCCAATTCAGAAGCCACATTGAAAAATTTTCTCTCTAATTTGGAAGGAACTGGAGCGGAGTTCAGGATGGTCCACTGCTGCTTCACGATGGAGGCAAAAAGAGGAGGAGCAGGCACAAAGTCCACCCTTCGAGGTGGTTCAGAGAAGAGAGGCACAGGACTATCCGAAGACATCGAAGGAACTCACCGTCTGGAGAGGCCCCCAGCCGAGCAGCATTGGTTGCCTTATAAAGTAAAGACTTAAAGAGGGCAGGCGGAAAGAGCCCAGTAAATGGAGGCTGTTCGGGCAAAAGCCCTTCATCCTCAGACAGCCCATCCCCTGCCTTATCCAACTCATCTAGGGAACAGTGGATGCCCCTACCAGAACCATCCAGTGAACCCGCTGCAGCGACAGAATCAACATCTTGATCAGATAAATCCTCCTCCTCGTCAGATATGATGGATTCCAGAGGGGAGACAGGCTGACGCTGACCCAGAGCCTCTGTAAGTCCCTTCTTAATGGCCTGGGCCAGGAAGGCCTGAAACTCCGGGGGAATGCCTACAGCCGGGGGATCCTGGACAACAGCAGGAGTAGAAGGAGGTGGAACAGAAGGAGAAGGAACACCCCACAGAGCTGCAGCTGGCATATTTGTCTGACAGTCCCTCAGAGAGAGCTGGTCAGAACTGATAGCAGGGGATGTTACATGGGGCTGGTGCCCTGAGCTCATGCTGGCCTTATCACAAAGCCTTTGCAGCATCAAATGTCTCCAGCGTTCATGTCTCAGAGACGCCTTAGAATGCGACTTGGACCGATGTTGGGCCCTGGTCTCAGTGGCAGACTGTGGCACAGTCAAATCAACCTGGGTGACAGCCGGATGTTGCTCTGCCCCAGGATCATGAGAAATAGAGGACTCATCCTTGCCTGCCCTGTTCGACTTAGCCTTTGCCTTGGGCATATTGACAGGGGTAGCAGACAGGAATCTGGCTACAATTCCAGGGGGAAAACCCCAATAGTCCTGCAGCTCTTAACAATTAAAGGCCCAAACACCAACACCACCCTGACAAGGTGGGCCACTGGCACCAGGTTGTTGTTTCTTTAAATGCCACCCAGACAAGGTGGAACCCCACCAGTGAGGGAACTGGATGGAAAGGCAAAACCAGCAAACAAGGCCTTCAGACAGAGTCAAAAAGGCCCACCCAAAATGGCCGCTTGCCTCGTGGCAGAGGCAGTGCCAGATGCCTGGAGATGTAATCCCACTAAGTGGGAGAGCGCCAATCTTTAAAATGCCAGTCTAAGCGGGCCACCGCAAAAGGTCCCTCCAATTGTCAGTAAACGGGCCGGGAACTAAGTCACAGGCCCCAAGGCTCCAAAGTGAAGGGAGAGCAACTCTGCCAGCTTAAAATGGCCGCTCGTACGGCCAGAGAATGTTGCACAGCGCAATGAGGGAGCGCGAAGCTCCTCAGCCAACAGCACGGCCGGGCGGCAATCAGCTGAGCAGCAGGCCGCCCAACATAACAGGGCTGCCCCGCTTCGTCCAGATAGGCCCGAAGGCCGACAAGAAAGGCACTGCAGCGACCTGCTGTTGTAAAATGGCCGCTTGCCTGGGACAATGGAAAAAACTGCGTGCAGCACGAAATCAAGCCGCAGCTGTAATCCTCAGCCAGCAATCAGTCAAATAATAATAAATGCGGCAATTTCAGGCGGAAATGGGGCACGAAGCTGCTGCTCGCTTCCTTCATCCTCCCTGGCCGTTTCAGCTAAGGGGGAAACTGGCCTAAATACACCAGCTGTAACTGCCGGAGGGAAAGAGGGAATAACCCCCCCAACACCAAGCAGCACCCTTAGCACACACACATTCACCTCTCAAACACACAATACTCACAACCACAATAACAGCACACTAAAGGCTAGAGAAAGAGGAGATATCAGAGACTGGGTCCAACACGACTGTCCTGCTGAAGGACCAAGCCGAAAGCTGGGGATTTCCTGGCAAGGAGGCGGGACTAAGCAAATTTGACAGGCTTGGTCCTTCAGCTGATAGGCGAGTTTAACCCAGACTGGCTGATGTCTCCAGCCAATACGGAGAACCACCATTATCCACCTCACTCAAACCTCATAGAAAGTTACGGCTGGAGGAAAATTGAAGTGAAAAAGGCAAATCTATCCCGATATCCACATTTTTGTTTCCTACAGATACACAAAGTTTAATCTGAGATGCTTTTATTATACTCTGATCTAATTTTAGAAAATGAAACTAATTTGGTGGCTCATACAAACTAATGATAAATGTTTCTTTGCAATGTAATTTTAAAGAGTATTTTATGATATAAACACACACATACTTTCATACTGTAAATATAATGTAAATGTAATATAATAATGGAGGGAGTCATTGTGAAAAAAAATAGAATAATTGGTGCCAATATTCACCTTTGCCATCATGCTAAAGATAATCAATACTTTATAGCAGGAAGTTGACAACATCAGACTTTTCAGAAAATGCTCTTTTAAGTTTTCCTTATTAAATTTTAAATATCTCTGAAGGCCACATTCTGACTCCTTATATAGACTATGTACAAAATAATTTTTTGCTATTAACCTTTATAAGTAAAAAACCAGTGAACCAGTGAACACATTTGATGATTTCTCACCTGTATTATACTTGACCCCTGTCAACTGTTGGATATTTCCTTCTTATTTTACTTATTTATTAAGAAAATGTATATGACCACCCAACTTACTCATGGGTAAGCTTATTTTATACTCTGGAGGCAATCTTATTTTTAATTTTTTGACATTATATCTAAGTTTGTTCTTTTTATACCTACCTCTCTTCATTAATTCAGTTAAAAAGTACACACTGTTCAAAGTTTTAAAATACTGCAATCAATGTATTAACCAACAATCTGTGGATACAATCATTACTCTATTTTTTAGGTTTGGTGGAAATACTATTTATTAAATTTGCATCCTCCATAATCTGCAACATATCTTGGAGGTTTACAAGAATCATATATATTACTGCAATATTGTACTAAAGATAATAGTCTACTGATTGATGGTAAATCCACGTATAATATAAATTATATTCTCAGGATTTCACCAGCAAATCCTAGAAATGAAAGTGGCACAAATAGGCACTGAATATGAATTACCTCTGAAAAATTAATTGCAAAAAATAAATGAAGCTATTGTTTATTGTAATGGCTACAGTAAAATGTAAACATTATTTCTAGTGGTATCAAAATCCAAATGATTTTGCTTTCTTTCTCCCATCCAAAGTATGCCAAAAGCTTGAAGCTTCTCTTTTTTGGAAGGAAAAACAATTTCCATCTGTTCCTTATTATATAACAAACTGGGCTAGCATTAAGTTGGCTGCATCTGATTTTTTGCTAGAACTAGATCTTACATGTATATTATTCAAAAATTATTTTCCTGTGAAATTTTAATCAGTTAAAAGATTGTCCAGTACAAGTAGTCATCCCAATCATTTAATTTTGACTATGTTATGTACAGTACTCCAGAGTTATTATGTTATGAAATAATTTAAAAATGAGAAAGTGTTATTCAAGAATCACTATGCCGCAGATACTACATAACTATGTAAATTGGAATTATAAAAACGTCTCTTGAAATTAAGACATAATTTTCATTATTTAACTTTTGAAGAAGTAACATACAGTATATGTGTCCAAAATTCAAAGCAATGTCTTTTCTCCAGTCATCTTAAATATAGCCTATTACATTATTTCCTAACACTAGAGAGAGTCTTCATTTAATAATCCTGATTGGGACCAAGATTTCCATTGCTAAGTGAAGGAGTCATCAGCCAAAGATATCCTGTGACTGCACCTCTTAGTAATGACAGTTCTGGTTGTGGTCATTAGGCAAGAACTTAGCCTCTAGGTGACGATCTCATGTTTCTCCTACTGTGCTGCACTTACCTCTGCTTTAACCCCTCCCACTTCAACTTTCCCATCCTGCCTATCACCCTAATCATCTCCAACTGAGCTTCTTTCTATCACTACTGAGGGGTGCTTGACTGAAGCAGATGACCCTTTGCATCTGCTCTGTAACAAGTGCAAATGGCCAAAAAAACAGAGATGGGGGGGGGGGAAGATAGGCAGCTGCTGCAAAGAAGATGGCAAAGGTCAATGGGGTGGTGATAGGGGTGGCAGAGTGCAGGGTATCCAAAAGGGCAGAGGGGAGAAACAGGTAGGTGAGAATTGTAAATGTGGGCGTACCACAAAATGACAAATTTCATTTTGAATTACACATCCAAAAGCCAGAACAGTGCAAAGCATTGGTGCTATATGGAAAAGTTAGGATATGCTCATTATTATCCCTGTTACTGTATTCTGGATTAACTGTAACTTTCAATTTTCAAGGGTGACCCCCACATAAAGTACCTCAAATAGTCCATGCAGAATCCACACAGAGCACACTGTAATAGATATATTCAAACTAAGGACTATGACAAATTGCTCATAACATTTCATTAACTATTCTTCAACAAAGCAGAATAGTGTCTTATCTTGATATGAGAGACATAAAAGCTGCTTTGAAAAGAGTACACTATCTGTTTTGATCCAATATAATAATAAAGAAGTCACCAAAATGTGCATTTAAGATAAAGGCTATATAGGATGACTTATTTATAATTTAAAGTTGTGTCCATTCTACCCAACAAAACAAAATTTTGCAAAAGTACTGTCAATAGAAACATATATACTATACTTATTTATATAGGCTAAAGAGAAGTATTTGAAATCATACTTACAAGCTTTGCTTGCTGGGCATTTACAGGATCACCATATTGTAACAATGCTTGAAACTGGTTATTTTTTGTGAAAGTAATTATTTTCAAGACTGCACCAAATTTAGAGAATATCTGTCAGGAGAAGAAAAAAGTAAATGAATATTCATATATTCAATAAACATATACATAAAGCATACCATGCTTTATTAGAAGGCTAGTATCAACATATTTGCTAAAGTTCAAACTGTTAGTGGAAACAACATTGCATTGAAGAAGCAGAACAGTTGAGCTGAGCTCCCTGAATGGCCGTGTACTGGATGCAAAATGGGGTGAAGTATCATCCTTTCATTTCTACTGGGTCTGCTGCTACCCTTTGACTTCTTCATGTCACATCACAGATTATTTGTTGTACTTCCACTGCAACCATCGGTCTCAGGTAGAAGAAAAGCCCTGATCTTGCTTGCTTGCCACTAAACTGGGAATTATCATCATCATATTAGCACTGTCATTTTCTGGCCATTGGAGCATGTAAAAAAGAGAATGAAAATTACTCATAAAGGCAACTTACCTGGTGAAGAACATCAAGGGTTACTGGGTAATACATGTTGTCAATAATTATTCTAAGTACTGGACTCTGAGCTGGAGTTACTGCACTCTCACTAACAGTAGTTCCACTTATGGGAGTATTTGTTGTCTGTACAGCAGTTACTGCTTGCAGGACAGCTTGAGCTCGCTATATGCAAAGAAAAAAAATAATGCATGTGGATTAAATTTAAAGATCAATATATTCAGTAATTGCCTCAAACCATGTTGAAAAATAAATTAATCACAATAAGCAACTCTTAACTATTTCTAACAAAAGAAATATCACCACCCACATTAGCTGAAGAGAAGCTAAAAGTGAATTATGCATTAAGTCTGGTTGCTCAAAAACAATAAATTAGAACTATATTGAAGGGTTAGCTACTAGTAAGTAGAAAAAAAAATAGGACATATTGTAGATTTACAAGCATGCATGTTTGATGTTTACATTTCCTCCCATGGGCATGAGACCTACTGTTCTGCAACCTATTCTGTAAAGAAACTGAAGAGAAACAAGCAAAGTACTGCCATTTTTTGTAAAATACTCCCAAAATCTATAAATAATTTAGTTTTAAATTTTTAGTAATCTACTTTCCTGTAAGAAAATATTTATAGAGAATAAATCTTTTAGTACAGAATTTCATTTGTTAAATCTGTTTTTTATTCACCTTTTCATTGGAATATTTGATTTTTGACAATAATCTTATAAATGAATATCCCTCATTTTTTACCAGATGAACTACAAAAATTGAGTAAACTATGTGTTTACCACTCTGAGTTCAGCAGAAGCAGGATTTATTCACTAGACCTCATTTTTGTACAGGTTTAGTCCAGGGGTGCAATCTAAATTTTTTTGCTACCGGTTCTGTGGGCGTGGCTTAATTGGTGGGCATAGCTTAGTGGTCAGGTGACCGGGTGGGCGTGGCCAAGTTGATGTCACTTCTTTGCCCTTTTTTGACCTACAAAAAAGCTCAAAAACCAACTTTCACACTTTACACACACACAACACAACACAACTGACTCACACACAATGTAAAAGCAGCTGTGCTTGACCCAAAATGGCCCCTGCAACAAGCAGGAACCTCACACAGCCACAAAAAGCTCAAAAACCAACTTTCACACTTTACACACACAAAATGCCACATACAGCTTTGTGAGATTGTGTGTTTGTGTAGTTAGAGTGAAACACTACAGAAACACACCAAATCACAGAAAGCTGCACAATTTTATTTTATTTTATTTTTTATATATTTTTAGATAAAAGCAGCTAAATTAAAGCTAAATATAAAACCTAAAAAAATTAACTATTTTTTTAAAGCTCCCCCCCCCACAAAAAAAAACAGTTACTTAGCCGAGGGGTCTCCCATCTTGGCAACTTTAAGACTTGTGGACATCAACTCCCAGAGTTCCTTAGCCAGCTAAACTAAGCTTAGCTGGCTTAGGAAGTCTGGGAGTTGTAGTCCACAAGTCTTAAAGATGCCAAGGTTGGAAACCTCTGTTGAAGGCACAAGGCAGGCAATTCAGTTGCTCACTGATGAGATTCATTGCAGGCAGGCAGACAGATTCAGTTGCTAGCTGATGCAATTGATTGCAGGGATTGTAGCAAGTGAAGCAAGTAGGGGCTAGGGATTTAGTCCGAAGAGCAAAGATAAGCAAGCTGGGGCTGGGGGGGCGGGAAGGTGGGTGGTTAGATAGGTGGCTTAGCCTGGCCAGGCAAGCAAAAAGCAAAAAACAAAACAAAACAGAATAACAGAGTTGGAAGGGACCTTGAATCATGCCAAAGTAGGCCAGGCAGGCAAGTGGCCATTTTTACTACTGGTTCTCCGAACCACTTCCAGCCATCGGTATTGGCTCAGCTGAGCCGGTCCGATCTGGTAGCATTGTACCCCTGGAGTAAGCCCTATACTACTATGTATGGCATTGTTATAGGCAACCTTGGCATATGGAAGGTGGTCAGCCTAATCATCCTGTCTATGTCTTATGTAACATCGCAAGTACTTTGTAATCATGGCATTTGTCTGTTCCGCAGCCCTATTAGTCGCCAGGTAGAAAGCCGAACTCAACCCTTGCATTGACCCACCTCTGGTTAAGAGATCTGGCCAAAACCAGGCAGTAAATTGAATGCCTCAATCTGATATAACCCTTTTTGGCATACCGTGTAGTTGATACATATGGACTATAAATGACCTAGCTAACTTTCTAGCAGAACGTAGACCAGAACAGGCTACAAAATGAGCCTATGACAGTCCATATTACGTTATGACTGCGACTGTCCGATAATCCCACAATGAAATCCATCATGACCTGCTCCTATGGTTGTGTGGGGTTAGCTACCAGTTGTATCAATCCAATAGGCTTGCCAGATCGGCTTTTCTTGGTAGTGCAGATAGTAGAGCTCCCTATATAATTCTCAATATTCCGCTTCATGGAAGGCCACCAAAATTGGCAATTGATTAGGTGCAACATTTTTACAAAATGGCCCACTGAACGGACATCATGGCACCAATGTAAAACCTCTAATCGTACTGCCTGGGGTACATATAGTTTGGTACCCTTCCAAACGAATTCATCTCGATGTGTGAACAGAGCACAGTTCTTCTGGTAGAATTCATCTTTGACTAGAGCAACCTGAACTGCCTGGGCTATATCAGTAGATGGTTTCGCTTGAGCTACCCCTGAAGGAACTGTGGATCTGCTAACTGGTGAGGGATCATGGGTTGTATTATTTTCTCTTGAGTACTTTCATACTGGGGCTTCCTGGCAATGCATTGGCTAGGAAATTTCTGCCTGCTGGTATATACTTCAAGGGGAAATTAAACCTTCTGAAATAGTGAGCCCATCACACCTGCTTTGGTGATAAACGGCATGGGGTTTGCAGGACCTCTAGGTTTTTGTGGTCTGTCCACACTTCAAATGGCAGACTCCCATCTAACAGATTTCGCCATGTAGTTAAAGCCCATCAGACAGCAAATGCCTCCTTTTCCCAACTAGGCCAATGTCTCTCAGTTTCTGTTAATTTTTGTGATGTGTAGGGTTGGAGGGTCCCCTCTTTGTTGATTTGAAGGAGGACCGCAGCCACTGCCACATCACTGGCTTCGGCCTGGACTACAAAAGGGATAGCTGGATTAGGATGATGTAACACTGGCTCCCTCACGAATAGAGCTTTCAACTGCTCAAAAGCCTGCTGGCTTTGAATAGTCCAGCACAATGAGTTACCAGGTCGCAACTATGCCTTTTGTTCTGAGAAGATCGGTCAGCGGTAGGGCCACCTGTGCAAATACAGGAATAAATTGACAATAGAAATTGGCAAACTCTAAAAAGCTCTGCAATTGTTTCCTAGTTCTGGGTGCCTACCAATCTAGTACCTTCTTAACTTTGGCAGGATCCATTTCAATCCCTGCATGGGAGATATGAAACCCCAGGTAGTACAATCACTTTCTGTGAAATTCGCATTTAGATAGTTTTACAAATAACTGGGCTTCCAAGAGTTTTGTGAGGACCTGCCGGACCAACACTATGTGCTCCCACATTGTTTTTGTGCATATCAAAATGTCATCGAGATATACTAAGATGCCGTTATATAGGCGTTCATGCAGCACATGATCAACTGCATGAACACATCGGGAGCCTCTTGCAGCCCAAAAGGCATTACTTTGAACTGATAACTACCTAGGGCACAGTTAAAGGTAGTCTTCCACTTGTCCCCTCGCCTAATCCTCACCCAATAGTATGCCTCTCAGAGGTCCAGTTTCATAAAAATCCTGCCCTCTGCTAACCTGACCAACCTGCCACTCCTTCATGAGTGGCAGAGGATAAGGATGCTCTACACAAACTCCATTAAAGCCCCTGAAATCCATGCATAAGCAAAGACCCCTATCCTTTTTCTCCCTAAACAGGACAGGAGCTGCCACCCTGGACCTGGCAGGTTGAATTAACCCCCTCTTTAGGTTTTTGTCAATATAGGCCCTCATTTCTTTCATCTCCTTGTCATTGAGTACATTGAGTACATTTTAGGTTTCGGGAGAAAAGCCCCAGGGAGGATTTCTATCCCACCGTCAGTGGCCCTATGAGGAGATAGCTTGTCACTCTCCTGTTCATTGAAGACTGCTTGCAGGTCTTTGTATTCCAAAGGGTAACCCACTTCCATGGTGGTGTTCACTGGTGCTCTATTCCTCTCCCCAATGGTGATTTGTTCTGGGGACGAACACCTGTCTTCGTGTGCCAGTGGTGTGGGTCCTATGCTGAGCTCAGCTAACCACCACCACCCCCCATCATATAGTGGGGCCCACTTATCTAACCATGACAGTTCGAGTACTATATCCTTGGAACAACCACAAAACGTAATGTCTATTGATGTGCTCCTATCTCTAGGGCCATCCTCCCCATAACATGTGTAGCTGGCTGGCCCCCCAATAATGACCCATCCATTTGTTCCAATCTAATAGGTTGGACCAACTGGTACAGAGTAACCCCCAGGCTGTTGGTCATCTCAGCACTTATGAGGCATCGGGTACAACTGGTGTCTACAAGAGCTGTACCCTTGTGTCTCCCAGCAACCTCAAGTACCACTGGGATCACAAATGGCCAGGTTACTTTCCATGGGATCAACATCCCCATCTCCTCGCTGCCACTCATGTCTGGAACCTCCTGCATAGGGTCTATCACGTTCCCTGGGGTCGATGGCATAGTTTGGCGAGTCACTCATGATGTCTCTGACCAGGACTTGACAGCTTTCTGAGCTGTACTTTGCCTCAGACTGGAAGTTCCAGATGATGGTCTTGTGGCCATCGTAGTACACTCCACTGCCCGATGCCCCAGCTTACCACAATGAAAGCATGTGAATGGTGGCCTGGCTGGAGTATCTGTCCCCATTCCCGTAGCTGGACCCTTAGTTTCTGATTCCAGGGGTTGATTTACCACTGGTTCTTTAGGCCTAAATGAGCCCTTTGGAGCACAAGGGCCCCATGTTCTGGGCAAATGGTCATCCTTAAACTCAGTGTCTAATTCTGTAGTGGCCTGATACCATGCCTGCAACCGGGGTGGTAAGCCTCGGCACATGCATGCCTATCTCAGTATTCGGTCAAGTCTCTCTTTAAAGTGGTGCACTAATAAGTGCTCAGGCCAGCCCTGTATCTGACTTGCCAAGCGGCGGAAGTCCCGGACGTAGTCTTTAACAGGCCTTTATCTAATCCCTAAAAGGTCTCCTTCAGTTTAAAGTGCTACAGTCTTGACTTCGAAACATTCTTGCAGAGTGCCCAGGAAAAGGCCCAGGTCCCCCAGCTCTGCTGCGTCCTCTCCATAGACACTGGCCACCCACTCTGCAGCCTCATCCTCCATTGCACTTGTTACTGCCATCACATGGTCCCACTGGGAGGTATATAAGTGTTCATACCTGTCCATGTGGTTCAACACCTGGCCAATAAACAAAGCCACCCTCCCTGACTCTCCATTGAAGGTCACTCTAATAGCCAGTGGGTTCCAGTGGCCCAGCCCTTGTGGAGCCAGTCCTAGTCCCACCACTGGGTGATGCGTCTGGCAGTCTATGTAGCCCCTAAGGCCCTCCCCAACTAAACCACGACCTTCCATGCCAACTCATGCCTGTTCCATGGGTGGACTATGGGCCACTGAGGTCAAGGTGTGATGTGGCCCAATGTGCTGTACACCACTAGGGGACCAGACACCTCTATCTATGCCTCCCAGTTGGTGTGGTCGAGGTGAAAGCCGGGGTGTGGGAGGGATATATGCCAACCATCTCTTGGTTCGAGACCCGAAACCCAGCAGCCCCATACATTTCTTGCAGGACCTCAATGGTCTGGCTACCTACAGCCGTGGAGTAGCTCCAGTTGTCCTCCTCTGAGATTCTTTTCTCCCTCCATCGGGAAAAATGTGTGCCTAATGTTGTCAGGTTAGGACCTGCAGCAGTTGAGACCCGGGGCTCTCCATGCTCTAGAGAGCCCAACCACCATATCCCAGCGACCCCACTGCCATCAAGTAGCTTCTCTGACACCTCCAATGGCCCCTGGGCCACAGCTGCTGTTCCTTTGGTCACACATCTATCATAGCCTCTGCCTATCCTCTGGCACCAGGCCTACCAGTTTTACCTCTGTGGCTGCAACAGCCTCCTCCAGGTCTGCTTCTAGGCCTGGAATAGTTCCCTCCGTCATCGCTGTTTGAAGTGAGTGCCAACAATCTGTCAGGTTCTGTAAAGACTGGAAAAATAAAACTCAGTACGCAAAAGCAATAACCAAGTATCCTGATATCAGTACTAACTGACCACCTTAAATTGTTACAGAAAGAAATCTTTATTGGAGCTGATGCTCTATGTTCCCCATCACCTTTTAATCAGCATACAGCTCCACCCCAATGCAATCATTCAGTTATCCAATTAGCTGTCAAGAAGCATACTTTCAGTGTGTGTGTGTGTGTGTGTGTGTGTGTGTATACGCACAATGAAAGTATGCTTGTTGACAGAAGTGATCAGTTTTGTATTCCTTAATACATAAACATTTTTGTAATTCTAGTATTGTACCCTTGATTAAATAAGCACTTTAAAGAAATGTCTGTTAGGCAAATGCAGTATCACAAACTAAGCAAAAGAAAAACCAGTTTAAGAACAATAGCAAGATAATTTAATCATTACTTCATCTCTTTTGAATTTAAGAATGTCCTACAACTGAGGTTTGCCAAAGTAATCTTGCTAAACCCACTGAGCTGCACTTTCTTATATAATTATATCTATGATAACAAAGGATAAGCATAATCCCAAATTTTGGACGTTTACAACCATATTGGGGGTGTAAGAGAGAAAGGAAAAGTCACAGTATGTGCTGTTTAGTGGACTAAATGGACTGGCAGTTTTAGAAACCTAGATTTTGGACCATATGTTGGAATTATTAAAATGAAATCTTAGTGATTAGCATTCTAGCTGTATTTCTTAGCAATGAAAAGCTTGTTCTAATTTTAAGTTTATCAATTTATATAGGTGCTGTAGAGTTCACAAAAAATCACATAATTTAGCTACAATTTCATTATGTTACATTTCACCCCATTTTTTTAAACTTGAGAATTAATCTTTTTTTTTCAGTAGGGAACCTAAGATTATCTCAGTTTTTATTTTAATCTAGTCTCTCTGTATGTGCATGTATGTATGTGAGAGAAAGAGAAAGGGGCAAGGGAGAGAGAGAGGGAGAGAGAGGAGAGAGAAATTTATGCTATAGAACCCATCATATACCGTATTTTTCGGAGTATAAGACGCACCGGAGTATAAGACGCACCTAGATTTTAGAGGTTGAAAACAAGGA
>JANHFM010001490.1:259029-271292 GCA_032468115.1 Grayia smithii | reverse complement strand
TGTTCGTGTGTGTGTGCGGGTGCATGTGAGGGGGAGGGGCCATCCTGTGGTGGGATCATCTGACAGGGAGCCGCAAGAGAGGGCCCAAAGAGCCGCATGCGGCTCTAGAGCCACACTTTGCTGCCCCCTGGCCTAACAGATAACCCAGTGACACCCCAATTTATCAGAAGTCAATGCGACAGATTTTGCACACAGTGGTTTACATCATTTGCACAATGATGTCATTGCTGAAATGAAACATTGAGTGCCAAATGATCTCCTTTGCATAATACCTCATTACAGGTAGTTATCAACTTACAACCATTCATTTAGTGACTGTTGAAAGTTACAATGGCACGGAAGTTACAATGGCACTGGGCAACTGATGACCAATTCACATTTACGACCATTGCAGCATCCCCATGGTTACATGACCAAAATTTGGACACTTGGCAACTGATTCATATTTATGACAATTGCTGTTTCCCAGGTTGCTGTTCTGTTTCTCACAAGAAGTGGTAATCCTTTGTGATCTTCGGACAAGCAAAGTCGAAGGGGAAGCTGGATTCCTTTTACAACCGTGTTACTAACTTAACAACTGCAGTGATCATTTTAACCATTGCAGCAAGAAAGGTCATAAAATGGGGCAAGACTCACTTAACAGCTGTCTTGCTTTAGAAACAGAAATTTTGGGCTCAATTGCGGTTGTAAGCTGAGGACTGCCTGTATTGACACAAATTACATCCATCCCTGCAATTCCATTCTCATTCAATGGACACCCTTGAATAAGGATGAGCCTTCCTGACCCCACCATCAGAATAAGGTCTCCATGTTTGTTGATCCCTGAGTTTTTGTTTTCACAGCCTGTGCTTGCTCCCCTGAGGGCTCGGTCTCCAAAATCTGTGACCCGGTCAGTGGGCAATGCCGATGCCAGCAGGGTATCGTGGGACGCCAGTGTGATCAGTGTCCACTAGACCAATGGGGCTTCCCTCACTGCCGTCCTTGTCACTGTAATGGGCACGCAGAGAAATGTGATTCACACACCGGAGCCTGTCAACAATGTCGAGATTATACAGCAGGCCGCCATTGTGAAAGGTGAGTATGGCTGACAAATGTAGAGTAAGGCCCCACCCACTTCATTAAGCCAGGGTAGAAATGTTGTGCTGAGAACTATTGATTAAGCGTTTTCAATGAATAAAATGTTTTGAGACATCTATCTATTTATGCTGGGCAGGATTATGATCAAAGATACAAGTGGTATTCTTCCCCCATCTTGTTCTGAGCCTCGAAGCAATCTAGAAGAGCCTTCCATTTATTCTCCCATAAGAATGGCATTATTCTTACTTCATAGCAGGGGTGAAATTGCTACCAGCTTGGACCGGTTCGCCCAAACCAGTAGTAATAAATGCTACCGATCCGAGTGAACCGGTAGTAAAAAAAAATGCTACCAGTTCAGGAGAACGGGTATTTCCAATGATCAGCTGTGCCTCATGATTTATATTCACTAGAAAGCAGGAAATCATGCTTTCTAGCAAATCTAAATTGCACAGCACAGCTGTCCCGCCCCACCTTGCTGTTCTACTTACCTTTGCAGACTCAGAAAAGTCTGTAAGACTTCTTAAACCTCCTTTTTCAGCGGTGCGCAGTAGCGCCTGCGATGCACATGCGTGTGAAGCACGCGTTTGGCGTGCACCACGCATGCACGCGTGAAGTGAACCGGTAGTGAAGCAAACCGGTAGCAGACTTCAGAGCATTTCACCCGTTTGACAGATACCAATTTTCAGGAGAAGAGTTGAGCTGAGCTTCCAGAGTTATTTTAGGAAGAACCTGTGTATTCTCCCAAGAGACTGTGGGATGGTCCAGGAATGGGTATTGATACAGTCAGATCCGCCCAGAGACCGAGTTGAAATTGCTGTTGCTGCTGTTGGCCACACCCCCTCGTGTGTCCGTTAGGCCCAGTTTTTGGGCTCAGTCGATCTGACAAGACGCATGTTCAATTTCTCCATTCCTGAACCATTCTGGACTTCGACATCTATGAACCAGTCTGTAAGGGGATGATAGATAAATTGCATAACTAAATAAACAATTGATGGCATAGGAAGTTTAGCAGAAAGTAGGTTACCTACGAGTTTAAGGGGGGAAATGTTAAGAAGGAATATGTTGGAGGGTGCTGTAGAGTCCATTATTAACTTATAGAGTCATAGAAATTATGAATTAAAAGACACTTATAGGTCATCCAGTCTAATCCCTTACTCAGGGATGGAATCCAGTAATTAATGTCCATCAAGTAGCAATAGAGCACCTATTTCAAACCTGTAGTGATTGGGAATCTACTATTATTTAGGGAAGACAGCTCTTCATCATCAGGAAATTCCTTCTATTATTCAGCCCAAATTTCAGTCTAGCTCACTGGTCCTTTTCTTGGTTTTCAAAAGAGAAGAAGTTCATAGTTCTTTTGATCTAGGTAAACTGTTGTCATACAGGCCATCAGTATTCTACAGGTGATCCTCAACCTATGACCACAACTGAGTCCAAAATTTATGTTGTTAAGTGAGACATTTGTTAAGTGAGTTTTGCCCCATTTTACAACCTTTCTTTCCACTGTTGTTAAGTGAATCTCTGCAGCTGATGAGTTAGTAACCTATTTGTTAAGTGAACCTGGCTTCCCCCGTTGATTTTGCTTGTCAAAAGGTTGCAAAAGGGGATCACATGACCTTGGGACACAGGAAGGGTCATAAGTATGACCCACTTGCCAAGAATTTGAATTTTGATCGCACAATCGAAACAGGGATGCTACAAAGGTTGTAACTGTGAAAAATGGCCATAAGTCACTTTTTTCAGTGCCGTTATAACTGTGAACAGTCACTAAATGAACTGTTGTAAGTTGAGGACTATCTGTATTTGGTAAGACCATCTTCTTCATTATAATATTGGTAGTCCTCCACGGAATCTGCCGCAGCAGGTTTGATATAATATCGATATAAGTGCCCATTCTGGACAATACTAATTTGTGAAAAATAACCTTGAAAAGGTTGTGATAATTTCAGATGCCCGTCATTGCATGGACTTCTGCTTCACTTGCAGGTGCCTGGATGGATACTATGGAGACCCAGTTCTGGGATCAGGGCAACAGTGTCGGCCATGTCCCTGTCCTGGATATCCAGGTTCTCGGCACTATCACGGCATTTCGTGCCAGGCTGACAGAGACACAAACCAGATCGTTTGCTTGTGTGCTCCTGGCTACACAGGTAAGGTATACAGGTAATTCTCATTTAATGACCAGTTGCTTAATGACAATTCAGAGTTAAAGCAGATCTCCACAGAGCTACTTACGATCCAGTTTCAAAGTTCCAACAGTCATGGTGGTGCCCAGAGCGAGGACATTCTCTGTGGGCGCACCGACCCTCTGGAACGAACTCCCCCCTGACCTCCGCTCCTTCCGCCGCGATCTCAAGACATGGCTTTTCCAACATATGGGCTGAGACATGGGGTTATTTTAGATATTTTAATTTTGTAATATTTTAACTTTATATATTTAATTGCATTCATTTTTATATATTTATATTGTCTTTTTAACTCTGTAAGCCGCCCCGAGTCCTTCGGGAGATATAAATGTAATAAACATTCAACATTCATTCAACATTCAAAGTGCTTTGCAGATTTGATGGCTATTCTACTTCTGGGGATGCATCCCTCAACTTTCATTTTCACATATGGAGAACAGTAATAGCTGAATTCTATTATAAGCTCTGTGACTCAGATGCACAAGTATGTTTTACTTCCTTCAACTCTCCACTTGATTAACAGAGCTGTTTTGGGTAGCAAAGCAACACTGCTTTAGGTACTATTAGGTACTATTCTCGCCAGCCTCAAGTCTTATTTTTTGTCTCTTATGCTAATTAAATGTTACATTGTATAGAGGTCCTGCAAACATAACTGTGAGCTGAACTCAATGCTCAACACTGCATACTGTATTTATTATTATATAATATATTTAGCAATTGATAGTAATTTAGGATCAATTCATACTTCATCCCAACTCTTAATAATTATCAAATATTTGCCAATAATCTATATGTAATTTCAAGCAATTTTTAACTTATTTTATTAGATTTTTTTATCGTGCCTTATATAAGTAATTCAAGGTGATAAACTTACATTTTTATGTAAGTTTTAAAAATTCCTTTCCTCCTCCTATTTTCTCCAAGAAAACAATCTGATAAAGTGAATAGGACTGAGAGAGACTTGTCAAGTCATCCAGCCAGCTTTTATGCCTAAATTGGGACCAGAACTCTGTCTCCTGTTTCTTGGTCAGTACCTTAACCACTGCACCAAACCGGCTTTTTTTTCTTTGTAAGCTACCTGTGTGATCAAGTTATTCTAGTTTTGATAGCCATTTTAATTCCTGTAGAAGAGTCTGTAGCTAAGGTTTGAACTGTAGAGTTTTTGAAGCTCTCTGAGCTTGGTTGTTTGCTTGCAGATGTTTCATTACCCAATTAGATAATATCATCGGTGCAAGTGAAGCGGGTAGTGGTTGCTGCCTGTTTATTTGTATCAAAATGTCACAAATGTTAATGTTCATAACAAAATTTAGGCATTTCTTCAGAAATAAAAATTGGGATGCAAAGGGCTTATCTGACAATAATCTGACACTTGCCCCAGTCTCATTAATTGTGCCCTTTCTTTTGTAGAAGAAATCAATAGTGTGTTTATACAAATATTCAAAACATATAATCAGGTGCTACAACAGAAAACAGGAATGTTGTATCAATCAATGCAGCCATCTATCAAGGTGAAGCCTTCAGCTTTTCAATTCATGTGATGCGCTTCTTGGCTTAATTTAGGCATTGAAAGTAGTCTTCAATAAAAAAAAATATAACTTCCAGTTTTCTGGTTTAGTATGCAATCTGAATATCCAAATCTATCCAACCCAATTATAAAACCCATTACTATTCCCAATGATTTACAAGGAAAAAAATTGATTTTCAAATATAATGGAAATATAAATAAAAAGAGCCAACTGGCTATAGAACCTGACCTATAGCTCAAATTATATATCATCAAGCTAGAATTTAGTTCCTGGTATAAAAATAGTAGCACCTCTCATTAAAATATAGATAGGAATCATAAATTTCTATTTTTCTTGTTCTTCTTCCTGTTCTACATTATTGTTAGCGCTAAAATGGCATAGGATTAAATAACTCAAGTAGTGAATGCTTAATTTTGGATTAACTTTTTTAAAAAAGAGATTTGAAGATATACTCATATGCATCTATAATTATTATATTCACCAAAAAACCTTAACTCCCATGCTCTTAAAGACAAAAACACAGGAAGGGTGTTAGTTTAATTGGACACAGAATATACAGAAATATGTTCTAAAATGTCTAGCCACAACTGCTTGGTCTTGAAGGAAAGTAGCAGCAGAAGAGGAAAAATTTGGAAAGAAGCAAAGCTTTGAACAGTGTGTTGCAAACTGGAGCTACATTGGAAAATAACTGTTGAGAGTGGGGTACCTCTCTCAATGTAGGAACTGCTAAGTAAGTTAGATGAGTGAGAAAGTAACTCAATTTTTATAACACCCTTTTATTGTAAGAAAATGGTATGTTTAAAAAGGCAACTGTCAGAATGTGCAATACACAAAAATGGCAAGTAAATATGATAATGTTTTGAAAGTACTGTATGTCATGGATACTCATAAAATTAGTTATGTTTCCTCAACCTTTCTACTCTGTAATATTCCAACTATCCAAGCCTGGCTTTATTTCATCTCCTCCCCCTGGACTTAATTACTTCAGGATATAGTAGACTGTAGTCACTCATTGTTTTTACTTTCCAATAACACCTTGGGGCAATAGAGATTAAAGCTTCCAGGACTGAGATTAAAGTATATATTAATATATTTAAGGGGATCCTATCATATTTCTATGGCTGTTTTAATCTGTGCTGCCAAATGTATTTTTTTTCTGGATTTTGTCAGCTAATGGGCAGCTACAATAAATTTATTAAATAAAATAAAATATAATAAATAGTACTGTAAATAATTTCTTTCTAATATGTTTCCCACTTAGTTTTGTTTAAAATTTAAGAAGTCTGGAGGAGACTGGCATATAAGTGCACTGGTGTCTATATGCAGTACACTGGGAATGCTAGACTTATATTTATCTTAAAAAATTGCTAGTGAGTCATATTTTAAGAGCTTTAAGATGTATTAAAGATAGAATGTGGTTAGGGGAACAAATGGTTTGATGGAAAAAGAAAGCATACCATATTATAGTAATGCATAAGTCTGTGAATAAGCTGACCCTTCACATTTTGAATCAAAATATGAAAAATATGCCACTCATGGATATCAAAATATCTGTTTTTTAATTTTCACAGATTATTCATTTTTCATATTTTGGTTAAAAAAATTGAGGGCCATCTTATATGGGGATTTGCTTATGCAAAGTATATACAAGATACACAGGTGCTTTAAAAATCATTACCCTCTCCCTTACACAAGATCATCCGTGGTTAAGCCAAATGCAATTTTGAGGATGTGTTTGGGCACCTAAAATTCTTGGCTTATTTTGCAAGTAATACATTTTATTATGGGAAATGACTTTTATGGTAGGGAAAGGCAGATTTTCAAACTGAGGAAAGGTGAATGATGTCTTTTTTTTATTCATCCTTTTGGACATTCTTGGTGGCACCGATGGTTCAGCTGCAATCTCTTTGTTCTGAAGGTATGATTAGTAAATGCTTTAAGAATATCTTAATCAGTATCAAGAAAAATAGATTATGATCTACATAATGCCAATTTAGTTAAATGAAAGGAATGGTGTTTTATTCAATATATTTGGTTGGGAACTTGAAGCTGACAGAGATTGCATAAATGTGTCATGTAACCCACTGCTGAATTTTAGGAGATTTTAATTCTATTATGATAAAGTTCCTCAGGAAAAGCTCAGGATTTTATGGCCTCTATTACAACTATGTGTTTATCACTCTGAGTTCAACAGAAGCAGGATTTATTCAGTAGACCTCATTTTTGTACAGGTTTAGTCTCAATTATTGAAGTCAGTGGTTTATTTATCATGGACATTATTTGACTGTGATTAATAACAATAGCAATAGCACTTAGACTTATATATCACTTTACAGCACCTTACAGTCGTCTCTAAGCGGTTTACAGAGTCAGCATATTGCCCCCAACAATTTGGGTCATTTTACCTACCTCGGAAGGATGGAAGGCTGAGTTAACCTTGAGCCTGGTGAGATTTGAACTGCCAAATTGCAGGCAGCCGGCTGTCAGCAGAAGTAGTACTGCACTCTAACCACTGCGCCACCGTGGCTCATAAACTCCAAATTGATGGAAAACCCAAACATAAATGTCTACCCTTGAAGATCCTTGGATATTTTCTAAGATCTCTCATAAAATTTCTTATAGGCTGCAATCTTCTCAAGGCATTAGGCTGTGATATATTGATACAAAACTTTTGTTTGCCAAATGCGCTAGGACAAAATATGTTTAAATAACCTGTCTCACTGTGTAGTTAATTTTTGGTTGTGTCTAATGAATTGGGATCATTCATTAGATCATGGTTCAGTTATCAAGGGATCAGCACATTATATAAACAGAGCTGATGGATCCGAATGTTTTCAATTCAAAGACATTCTGGCTCCTCTGGTATTCCTGAGAGCTGCAGACAATTAAATGATGGTGTTTGACAGCTAAAGTGCAGGTGGCATGACATGATGATGAGCATGACTAAATAACAAAAAATATTACTTGTTTCCATTGTTGCATATGCCCTAATGCTGGCTAGTGGATAATTTGTGTGATAAAGAGCCTTTTGTACTTGGACCCCAGGTATCCTGCTG
Source organism: Grayia smithii (assembly GCA_032468115.1). NCBI lineage: Eukaryota > Metazoa > Chordata > Lepidosauria > Squamata > Grayiidae > Grayia > Grayia smithii. The sequence continues at coordinate 263,447 of JANHFM010001490.1, read as the reverse complement.
TGCAAACCAGCTGAAGGATTGCTGTTACTAATTTGCAATGCATTTCTCATATAAGTAATTTGCATTTACAATTATATGGATATGACAGTTTTAACCATTAGAGATAGACGCAGACATGTCACCATCTGGTCCTACATTTTGGCTTATCCAACCTGAGGATATTAACTTTGGAGGATTGAGGCATATAATTATTTTCTGGATTCTTATCTTTTAAAAATTTTGGAATCTTGAAACTTTGGCTTATTATATGAAATTCAGGTAATGCAAACACCTTATTGAGGAAAGCTATACTTATAATCATATAAACAAAGACAAAAATAATAAATCTTGTTAGAAAAATGTTACTTCTAATTTAATTTTAAGTATAGGGACATAGATATCTGGTTACAATGTCATGCCAAGCACAAGATAAAATGTATTTATTTTTTTAAAAAAATAATACGAAGCCCATTCCTACTTATGGCTTTAGGCACTTTACAAATAACCATGTGGAATAAAAATTTATAAACGTCAACTGAAAGACTGAATGACCTGGATAAATAAATGATTTTAATTCTCCTATTAAATTGTAACAAGGGAGAGTTAACTTTAGCTTCAGCAGCAAATGACTGTAAAGTTTAGGTTCCTACATGCAAGATAAAAATATTTGTTGATGAAACTATGTCTACGAAAATAAGTAGCACATTAATAGTACTATGATAATACTATTGAATCAATATATTGAATCTCAGATGAGAAGAGCTGATATAAAAGTGTAAAGATATAGTGCAAAATATGTATTTCAGCAGTTAACCCTCAAATTTAGAATAGGTTTAAAGGATTAAAGTATAATATTTTACCCTATATAAATAAGGTAATTATATTTTTTCAATTAAAGCACTTTTTAAATATATTTCAGCATTAATTTAATACATTTCTATTTGGGTAAAAATGTAATCCAATCAGTCTTTAATGAATAGAATCTAGACAATCAAAAACTGAGCATTTTCCCCTTAATTAAAATTATTTTGCAATTTGTAAAGCTTCTGAACACTTTTTAAAGTGAATTGCTGATGGTTACCGTATTTTTTGAAGTATAAGACGCTCCAGAGTATAAGATGCACATTAGTTTTTGGGGAGGAAAACAAGAAAAAAAATTCTGCATCTGCCTACCAGCATCCATCGGTAATCATCTTGCTAGCGTCCTTGCAGCAAAAAGCAAAAACCTGGTCAGCTTCAGCATGTTATCTCAGTCTGATTTAGCACGAACAGCTGGTTGGCGGTTGGATCGGCCTCCCACAATACCGCCAATCAGTTGTTCCAGGCTGCGGAAATCACCAAAGCCCATCACTGCCTCCATGTGTCGCATTTTTGGTCTCCATGCATCTTGTTTTTAGCCTCCACACGTCGCGTTTTCAGCCTTTGCACCAGTAGTGGGTTGCTCCTGGTTCGGCCCAGTTCGCACGATCCGGTAGTGGTGACGGTGTGATGTCACCGAACTGGTTCTCTGCGGCCAGGAGCTGGGCCCACCCGCGCGTCCATACTTACTTTTTTTTTCCTTTTTTTTCTGTTTTTCTGGTTGTTTTTAGTTTTTTTTCTGGTAAATTAGCTTCTGCGCATACGCGGAGCGTGCGTTTGGCGTGCATGAAGAGAACCAGTAGTAAAGGTAAGTAGAACCCACCCCTGCTCCGCACATTAGGTTTTTGGGAACCGGCCAGAAACACGATGTGCGGAGGCCAAAAACAAGGCATGTGGAGGCCGAAAACGCAAAACATGGAGGCCGAAAATGTTACGTGGGAGGCGGCAATGTGCTGTGGGAATCCCCGCAGCCTGGAATGGATCTAAAACGGGGCGTGCGGAGGCCAAAAACGCGACATACGGAGGATGAAAAAGGCGGGTGGGTGGGGCTTTGACAACATTTGCTATATAAGGCGCACAAACATTTCCACCCACTTTTCAGGGTGGGGGGAAAGTGTGCTTTATACTCCGAAAAATACGGTGTATCAATGTAGTGTAACCCAAGGTCAGCTAGATGCTGCCATTCACTGAGGCACCCTTACTACTGAACCAGTTTATTGTGATCGACATAACTACTATGGAAAAAAAACCAAATGAAAACAAATTTGCTTCTATATTTCAAATGAGAAAAGACTCTAGGCTAGGATTAACAGAGAAAATTGGAACAGAAAAACTCTTAATGCTTTTTAAACTATTGTTCAGAATGATGAAGTAATAAAAAAAAAACAAAGATGAAGTTATTACCATTTTATATAGCATGGGTCAGTGCTGCTTTTACATTCCTTCATGAGAAAAGAAATATCATATACTTAAAATGTCCATGAAGTTAGTACTTGCATAACTGTAGTTTTACTGTTGAAGCATGAATAGTCTTGATCTAAAATAATACATTTTAAATATCTTCAAAATCAAGTAACTATGTACTCAGTTATTCAGTTAACTTGAATAAATTATTTAAACATACCAGAAACATAGTTCCACATTATCTATTTAACAAAGTAATAATTTTTTTTCAGGTTAAACTTGAGTTCTTGGCCCAGAAAGATTATTAATGATAAACATGCTTAGATCCTACTAATAAATGCCATATTTACTACATAACTATAAAATAATTCCCAATATTCTTAAACATGTTATAAATACAGAAAAATTATACTGGTAATTACATATACAGATCAGTCACATCATTAAAAATTATAATAATGTTACCTGATTAAGTGTATTATCAGTCTTTAATTCTTTATGATTTGAATACTGAATATATATAGGTTGATTGCGAAGATGAGGTGTCACGGCAGAATAATAATTTACCATAGTAATAGCAGCTTCTTCTGTTGCCAACTCTAAAAAAGCCTAGAAAATATATATATACATAACTATATATAAAAGAAATTACTATCACATCCTTCCATCCATCAATTCATCCATTCATCTCTTTACCCACCTACCTAGTTTCAGAATTATAGTCTGGTAAAGTATTAAAACTATTTACCAAAGTTATTTAAAATTTAGATTGGATTTAGAATGTACAATTCATAAAGAACCATATGTGCTTCATATTTGCATACACATGCATCGAGTCAATATATGCCCTCATCCCTGGCTTCTATAACATGCTATATGTTCTCCCTTTACGCTGGTCTACCACCATAATAAAGATTTGATTTAATTTATGCTGTCCCTTATGATCAGTATTTCTTAGATCATTATATCTGTAATCATAAAATCACAGCTGTGATTTTAGTTCAAGAACATTCACATGAAGCAAACTTTAAGCTTGAGAATATTAACGAGATTGCTGATATCATTCAGAACAACAAAAAAACTCTAAGGAACCAAAAAGACTGAAAAGTGCAATCTAAACAGGCACAAACCTCTAAAAATTTGATTAAATTAATAATTTCTATATTCTTGATTTTTAAATTTTAAATTCATCTTCTAAGTATAATTTAAATGTAGCAAAAATTAAAAAGTTCTTATGTTTTGTGTTTCCCACACTCAGCCATTATATATAACTTTTATTATTTATCATGGGTGCAACATCCACTTGTAGTGATGTTAAAACATTCCAAGCTTGTAAACTTTTAAGCTCAAAACACTGTTTTAAGTGTACTGAGCACAGAATAAAACTGTGATTTCAGAATATCTTCCTTCAGAATAAGCTCATTTCAAATATTCATATTCTGAAATCCTGAAGATATTACCTCATTTATACATTAAATTATAATTTTATAGTTATATAATTTGTAATTATCAATTAAATATATATATTTTCCACAGCATAACCTCAAAATAACAGTAGCTGCCTCTGCGTTATTGCTGGCTCAGACTAGGAGGCAAGAGGAAGAGAAAAAGGGGGAGGAGGAAATGACATTATTTTAACCCATGCTTAAGAGGCAGATGACATCATCACTGATCAAATGTATGATGCAAGATGGGGATAAATTTAGTATTTTTTTCTTTAAACTTCTTAGCTACTGAGAAGTTTATGCTTTCTTTTGTAGGCCCACAAATGCATTCTGTTTTGTACTTTCTTTCACTGACAGTTGTTATGCAAATGGAAAGATCTCTTCCATGCAAAGTTTATTAGAAAATTTTGCTAAAACTTTGTTGCTTTCGTTTATTTGTTGAGTCGTGTTGTATGCTATCTGTATACTCTTGCTGATGCTTAGTCTTCAGGCAGCAAGTTAACTTCAAAGAGCAGGTTGCTTTTGCTGCATGTGTTGAGTTTTGCTTGTAGACTGTCAAATGGAAAGGGATATGAGTTTATGCATTTATGCATTTATGCATTTATGCATTTATTTATTTATTTATTTATTTATTTATTTATTTATTTATTTATCAATCATATTTATATGCCGCCCATCTCCCAGAGGACTCTGGGCGGCTCACAATAGTAACAAACAAAACATTCAAATAAA
>JANHFM010001490.1:221862-243779 GCA_032468115.1 Grayia smithii | reverse complement strand
TTAGTGACCACGAGGGTGCTGCAATGGTTGTAAGTGTAAGTCATTTTTTTCAGTGTCATTTTAATTTCAGTCACTAAATGAACTGTTGTAAGTTGAGGACTACCTGTATTTATAGTTATAGTTTGCTTAAGTATTATACTTTTTTTAAAAAATTGTAATTATGACTGCTGGTCCCAGACCCCACTCTAAATCATTATCTATTAAGAAATTATCTAGATCTAGTTAATTTATCAGTATCTAACTTTAGTATGTATTTTTCCCACTGTCTCCAAAATCTAGCCAACAATGATCAGATTATTTTATATCTCTGGGAAAACAAAAGGGTCACCTATTAGAATAGTGAGATTGTCTTTTTGAGCTTGAGCTTGAATTAATTATTGATAATTTATCATCAATCTCAGACAATCCTTTTACCTTCCTCACCTAAATTCAAATAAGAGGGATTTTAATTACACTTTTGTTCAGTTTCAAAAGGTAACAAAAAGTAATCAACAAAAAAAGAGAGAAAATAGAGAGAGATTTCTAATTAGGCAGCTGTTATAACCTGGCAGTGCCAGTTCCTCCCAAAGTCTTTATGAAATTTGGAAAAGTCAGATGAGCTCTACTGTCAGGGCAAAAATTATACATACAACCAATAATTTCTAGGGCAGATAGCGAGTTTTAAAATTATTCTCGGGTGGGCCGTAAGAAATGTTTATGGGCCTTATCCAAAAATACTAGTAAATCAGCAAAAATATTTTCCGAATCACTTATTTTTTGATAAGATACGAAGAAAAACTAATGTCAGGCAAAATGATCAGGTCTACACATGAAGGTCCAATTAAACTGATTTATTGCTACTAATGCCTACGCACAGGAGTCATCTTAACTAAGGGTTAGAGTTAAATAAGAGCCCATGGGGGGGTTCACTTGTGACTACATAGAGATTCTATGCTGATCCCTCTTTTGATTCTGTCTCCAGCTTCTGCCACTCCTTCTTCTATAATTAATACCAGCAGAAAAAAAGAGAAAATAATAGTTATACAATGTTCTGAAAAGAATACTGCTTCCCATTTACAATTTGTAAAAGACCAATTGATAAGCCACAAGGCTATTGGAAGAATGTTCTGTAGACAGATGAGACCAAAATAGAACTTAGGGGCTTTGAATGAAAAGTGTTTGGCAAAAGGCAAACATTGCATTCCAGCATAAAAACCTTTTCCCATCTGTGAAACATGCTGGAGTTGAATGGCCTGGCAGATTTGCTAAATTAAATAAAAAAGTGATCCGACTTCCTCCTCTTAGCTTCTCTCCAATAATGTCCTGAATATACAGCAGCAGATGGCTTTAGACCAGTTTTTGCAAACTCCCTAATAACATCCCAATTACAGTCCACTCAGTACTGTAGATTCTATCATTCTATTGCAATACCAGTTAATTACAATTTGATACAAATATTTACAAAGACCAAACATAAATATAAACATACACGCATTTAAGTTTCAAATAGAAATGATTACTTGGTTCTCTTCCAAACAAGGTAAGAATGGAAAACATTACAACCTTTAACAATATATTCTGATGCTTTGAAGGAAAAGGGTGAAAAATGAGGTTGCAAATTAAGAAAAACAGCAAAAATCTGGTATTATTCCTGATTGCTTGTCACCAGAATAACTAGAGATTTGTCAATTGAGTTAAAAACCTGAGGTGACACCTGAAGAGTATTTTACTATAAATAGCAAGGGTTAATTGCCAGAAAACAATATGCCTAGGCTGCATGCAGCTTCAACTCTCTTCCATGATGATAGAAGTTGCAAAATTTTAACCTCTATAAACTTTTTTCACACACAAAAATCTTCAATAAACAACTAATATACTCTAGCCAAGCATAATCTGTTTGAACTGTTTTTCTGATATTAGAAATTACTACTGCCATTTGTATTCTGTCAACTTTAATTCAAAAGAGACATAGGCATTACCTTTTTTGGACTGAGAACCCTTTCAAAAATAACTTGTCGTCTGGAATTATACTACTCTTCAGAATAACAAAACATGTGGATTGTTCAAGCACTGTAAACTTTTGAAATAAGTAACTGAACCTTGGCTCTTTTCACAATAGAAATTATCAAAAATACATATTCAATTTTCTGGCAGTATGCTAGAGCAAAAAGCAGAGCCATTTTATTATCACTATTTTGTTAGTATTTAATAATTAGTGTAACCAATACATAAATCAGGACCTGTAAATTACTTAGTCCCAACTCCTGCTGAAGGAATCTAGAACTAAAGCATACTGATGTTAGATACAATTTAGCTTCCCTCTGAAGACTAACAGTGAAAGAAGACCCACTCCTTTTCTAACACTTGATAAACTATGAAACTGATCTTAAAATAATGTTATTACTCTTCCTCATGATGTCACAGTTGATAGAATTGCTGAGGCCTCACTTGTGGATGCTTGGTCATAATCTCATCTGATTTATTTCACCTTAGGTCTATGCCAACATGCATTGTTGCCTGCAGTCAGGGAGATGGGCTGCAATTTTAAAAGTGCTGTGACCGGATTTCTGGGGCATTTAGTAGAACTGCATTGTTCTCCATAGTTCACCACATCCTAATGACACTGGCCCTTGTGATCTGTGACTGCATATTCTTTGGCCTAAATCCCACTTTTACTATAGCTAATCTGGTCATCCCACTGTCTACTAACTGAGGATACACAATGGTTCTTCAAGATGAGATTTGGCAAAAGACAGAGGAAATCTTGGGAAAACTAGGGATCTTAATGCAAATTTCCAACAACAGGTGAGAAAGATATATGTCTGAATTCAGAATATAGACAAAGACAGTAAGAAAGGAAGAACAAAAGATATTTTATAGAAAATTATAGTAATCATGGGAACACTCCAAACCTGTTTCAATTTAATCAGGAACAATGGAAAGGATTTAATGTGATCATGTACATAGAAGGACAACATGAAAAACTTATACAAGGTGACTAACCTAGATGAGATTGTATTCAAGAATTTGGTGAACTTGAAGATGAAGTCAGATGGGCTATAAAAGAACTAACATACCGAGAGTCGTTGGCTTATGACCATTTGTTTAGCAACCATTCAAAGTTATAACAGCGCTGAACAATGACCTATGGCCAAAATATAACTGTGGCAGCATCCCCACATTCATGTTATTGTAATCTCCTGTTCTCACAATCAGTTGCCAAACATCCCATAATCACATGATCACCATTTGCAACTTTCCTTGCTCACTTCCCAGGAATAAAATCAATGGGGAATCTGGCAGGAGAGGTCACAAGTCACTCATGCACAGCACCCTCCTTACCTCCTTCACTCACACTGCACTCTTCTTCCCTGCCTTTCTCTTTAGAGCAGGGGTGTCAAACTGGTGGCCCACAGGCTAGGTGTGTCACGTGCAGGCTACACCCTCCCTGACTCCACAAAGGCAAAAATCATCGTACTACGTCATGGGACGCAATCAAGTTTGACACCCGTGCCTTAAGAGTTCTTCCAGAGACTGTGCAGGGGTGCTTTTAGTACACTTTGGAGCTCTGTTTGGAAGCTGCTGGCTATTCATGAGGCTTTTTCATTCCTCCCAGAGCTGCAATGAAGCACAAAGCATGTGAGTGTATGAAGGGAGAAGGAGGCCATGGTCCATGTCAACAAAGCCAGAGTGCATTTGTGTGAGCAAAGAAGACAAGGAGAGAGCAGTGCCGTTGAGCTTCCTGGGATTTGGCATTTTCTGCTTTGCCCCCCACTATGAAGACTTTCTAGGCATTGATACTTCCCTGGATACAGCACCTTTTGCTGAGTTGTGGAGGCTTCTTACGTGCTTGGCACTTTATTAGGGGCGGCTGCTTCACACACCATTGTGGAAGTTTCCTGAACTTTTGGTGCTTCCTGGAGCACACCGCTGGGATGGTTGAAGCTTTCAGGAGCTGGTGCAGCTTATTTTGCTGCCCTCCCTGCATCTGCACCATTCTGCAGCACTCCCTCCACTCATTCATGACCTGCGCTGACCTCCCAGTGCCTCTCCCAACCCCATGTAGCACCCCACGCTCCTTATCTGGGTCTTTCACCAATTATCAAACCACAATTCTTGTTTAACAATGGCAGCAAGGAGTGTTGGGATTGTAGCTGCTGAGGACTACCTGTATAGGAAAACTCCAGAGCTGATCAAATCTCCATAAAGCTCTTAAAGGAGGCCAGTGTGAAAAATGACAGCCCTTTGCAAACCAATGTAAAAAAAGCAACAGGGACCCAAGACTGGAAAGTATCTACCTACACCTAACCCATACAAAGCCAGATTTAAAATAATGTTTTAATTAAAAGTCCTAATACCACATGTCAACAAGAAAATGGTGAAAATTCTAAAGGATTACAGCCCTATATAGACAGATAAAAATGGCAATTGTATGGGAAATATGCAATTTCCAATTTTGTTCTCCCATATTTTCACAATGGGAAAAATATGGGAGAACAAAATCATGTAATTTAATATTATGTGGATGACAGAAATAGCAAGAAAATATCAAAAAGAATTCCTGTTTTATAGACTACTCCAAAGCTTTTGATCGTGTTGATCATTTGAGACATTAGAAGCATATCAAAGCAATGGATATGTGTGTGTGTGTGTGTTTATTACACACAAACCAACTAAGAAGCCACAATGAAATCTATAGCTTACATATTTGCAGCAGATACCAGGATTCCATTAAATATATTTTAGTTTATTTAAATTTATATGCCGCCCTTCTCCCGAGGGACTCGGGGCGGCTCACAAAGCATTGAAAACAATATAGGATATAAAAATTATAAAATTAAATAATTTAGATAAAACAATTTAAAAACATTATATTTAAAAAATATTTAGGGCTTATGTCACAATATTACTGTCCACTGTTGCTTTTTCAATGCAATGTAAAGTTTAATGTAAATACCTCTGAATCATGATTATTCTGGCAATCATGTTTTGAAAATCATGCTTCGTTACTTTGTGTACATTCCTGAAATATATCAAAATCTGAAATATGTCAGTTACTGATAGTTTTTTATCCTTAAATCAGAGCATTGGTGCTTCCTATTAATATACAACTTTAACAGAATCTAATGCTAGCATATTAGAGAGGCAGTTTGGTGTTGGGCTTAAGCCACCAGGTGAGAAACCATGAGTTCTCGTTCTGTCTTAGGCATGATGCCAACTGGGTGCCCTCAGGCCAGTCACACTCTCTCAGACTTAGAAAGCAGGCAATGTCAAACTACTTTTGAAATCTTGACAAGAAAATTACAGGTCCTTCACAGTCGCTAGGAGTCATCCCTGACTTGAAAGCATGCACACATACAGATACACACAAACAGCACATAATCCCAATATATACAACCAGAATGAAACAGGTATCCTTGTGCAGGTCACTGACCAATCAAAGATTACCTACTTATTATAAGCATGCCATCCCAGAATATCTTCTCTCCTAATTTTATTATATTCTAGTTTCAGTTCATTTGTAAATTACCACTTTCTCAGCAAAAAGTTCCAGGATAACTTAAAAACTGAAAGAAATTCTAATACTCCCTGTCAAATTTAGGATTAATAGAAGCACCAAATAAAATGAAAAGATACCTTAATGTATAATTAAGGAAATTAATGCATAATTAAGGAAAACACTAAGATTTCAACATATTGATTGCACAGTTGCTAGATGCTCAAGCAAGAGATTATCTGAGTATGAAAAGGCTGGGAACTTGTCCTTTTAACATTATTTGCAAAACTTACATAATTAGTCAAGGGCATAGTATAAGGCATACATTTTTTATTGCACATTTAGTATATTCTTGTATGTGGCAGAAAAAGTAGAACAGAAATACTGCAGTAAAAGGGATACAAGACTAACAGGTCTGGAGAGGGTGAAGGAAAATAGGAAAATTTCAGTATTAATTTTCTGTAATACAGATAGTTCGCGACTTACAACTGCAATTGAGTCCAAAATTTCTGTTGTTAAGTGAGACAATTGTTAAGTGAAGTTTATCCCATTTTACAACCGTTCTAGACAGTTGACAGTAAATCACTGCAGTTATTAAATTAGTAGTAGGACTGTTAAATGAATCTGGCTTCCCCATTGACTTTGCTTGAAAGAGGGTTTTAAAAGGTTATCACATGACACTGGGACATGGCAACTGCCATAAATATGAGTCAGTTACCAAACATCTGACTTTTGATCACATGACATGGGAATGCTGCAACGGTCTTAAGTGTGAAAAACAGTCATAAGTCACTTTTTTTCAGTGCCATTTTAACTTCAATGGTGTATTTTAGTTTGGGTGGAGGGGAGGATGGAGGGGGGCATTAATACTTTTCTATATATTTCTTATATGTATATGTTTACATATGCGTTATTTGGTTGTGGTGTGTTCTAATTTTTGTAAAATTAATAAAGTATAGTATAAAAAAATGGTCACTAAATGAACTGTTGTAAGTCAAGGACTACCTGAATATTGTAGCTAAATAACAACTGTAGGTCAGGCTGTGGCGAAGGAAGAATATGATAATATAATTTTAAGTACTGTATTGTTCGAAGTATAAGATGCACTTTCCCCCTTAAAAGAGGCTGAAAATTTGGGTGTGTCTTATACTCCAAATGTAGCTTTTTCGAAGTTTTTTTTCAGCCCTAACGAGGCGCTAGTGAGTCTTCCATGCTTTGCCTGCTCCAACTCTCAGCTGTACTTTAGAAGCTTTTTTTCAGCCCTAACGAGGCGCTAGCAAGTGAAGAGGCACTAGCAAGTGAAGTGATCTCCGTGCTTTGCCTGCTTTTTTCTTTGCCTCCAAAGAACAGTTGTGCTTTAAAAGCTGTTTTTTATCCCCAAGTAGGGGATAACAAGCGTGTGCGCCAGTGGTGGGTTGTTCCCAGTTCGGTCTGGTTCGCACAAACAGGTAGCGGTGACGCTGTGACATCACCAAACCGGTTCTATGCGTCCTGGACCTGCCCCCCCGCGCACCCATACTTACCGATATGCGCACAGAGTGCTCAGGAAGCTTTTTTTGAGGTTTTTCCTTGAAAAAAAGCTTCTGCGCATGCGCGGGAGCGCCTGTTAGGCGCAGGTGCGTGTGAAGCGCGTGCGCCAGATGCGCACAAAGCACATGCACCTTTAGAACCGGTAGTGGAGGTAAGTAGAACCCACCCCTGGTATGCGCGTGCACTCAAAATCAACAAACTAATATGCTGAAGCTGACCAGACTAAGGACGCTAGCCAGATGAACACCTGGTAGGCAGATTTTTTTTCCCCTATTTTCCTCCCCCAAAATTAAGCTGCGTTTTAAACTCCGGTGCATCTTATAGAACAAAAAAAGGTAGATTGTTGAAGAAACTTCCATTTGCTATCCTGCCTTAATACAGAATGAAGTATTTTTTCAATTTATTTATTTATACACATATATACACACATGCACATAATGAGTTTAGTTCAGGCACTTATTGGTTTTGTTTTGTTTTTAAAATTTCGTGTCATTATTCAAATGGCATTATGAACATATTTGCTACCATATATTTTAATCTATTCTGCAAGATTGATATATTTTGATATTCAAATGACAACGATCCTTTAAAATGCATTACTTACCAGTAACTACTATGCTGCTCATATTAGAGTTCGGGCTATTGAGTACACTGCCTGAAAGAAGTTCGTCAGATCCTCTCTAAGAAAGAAAGAAACAATAAACAGTTTGCCATCTAAAAATACAAAATTGGTATTAATAATGTCAAAACAACATTAAGTGAAAATCTAAAGCAAGAAAACTATTTAGAGAGTTATCATTTTCTTCACAAAGCTTTCAGGTGTCCTTTTAAAAGATATTAACTTATTTACATCTATCTTTTATTCAGTTACAATAATCTCTTCAGGTGAGACTAAAACAAATGTTACTTAGCCAAATCCTCATGAAAATAGCAGATAAGAGATCTAAATTACAAATATCCCATTTGAAAAATGAGAAGCAACTAAATTATCAGGGCAGTATTTCCAAAGTAATGAAGGCCCTTGAAGCTATAGATATACAGTGTTTTTTAAGTTTGCAAACCCTTTCGAATTTTCAGTATTTCAATATTTTTCAATATTTCTGCATCTTTCTTAAAAGATGATTTGTTCTTCACTCTAGTCCTAAAATTAGACAGATAGAGAACCAAATTAAACAAATGAGTCAAGAGCATACTTATTCACCGATTTATTGAGGAGAATAGTGAAAATGAATTTCTTCTGCTTTAACCATTTTTGGGTTGTATGACATTGTCTTGTTGAGTGACTCAGTTTCTCTTGAGCATCAATTCACAGACAGTTTCCTGTAGAACTTGCTGATACAATTCAGAATTCATAGTTCTACCAATGAGGGCAAGCTGTCCTGGTCCAAAGGGAGCAAAGAAGGCCCCAAAGCACGATAACGCCACCGTATTTCACAGATGGGATAAGGTTCTTCTGCTGGAATGCAGTGCTTGCCTTTTGCCAAAACGAAAACTTTTCATTCAAGCCCAAGAGTTCTATTTTGGCTTCATCTGGACACAGAACATTCTTCCAATAGTTTTCAGGCTTATCCAAGTGGTCTTTCATAAACTATAGATGGGTAGCAATGTTCCATTTGGATACTAATGGAGTTCAAACTCTTTTGGAGTTTTGTAACCTTTTCTTAGTTTTGTAACCTTTTCTAAACTGGTGAGCATTAATAACTGTTTTTCATAGTCCACAGACATTGCCTCTATTTGAGCCATGCCACACTTCCAAATACCTGTGTTGTGAACATCAGACTGAGCTGTGGTGGTACAGTAGTTGGAATGCAGTATTGCAGACAAACTCTGCCCACAACCAGGAGTTTGCTCTTGACCGGCTCAAAGCTGACCCATCCTTCCAAGGTTGGTAAAATGAGGACCCAGATGGTTGGGGGCAATATATTGGCATTAACTGCTCAGAGTGCTGTAAAGCACTATGGAGCGGTACACTCATACTCATCATCAATTATCATCCCCTTGATTGAAAGACATGACTCTAATTTCTCCTTCAGAAAAAGTGATTGAAACACATGGCTCTGATTTCTCCTTCAGAAAAAAATTAAGTAATTCTAGAGTTTCACATACTTTGCACTACACAAATATGTGGTTTTATTTATTTATTTATTTAATTTTATTTATATGCCGCCCTTCTCCCGAAGGACTTGGGGCGGCTCACAAAAATTAAAAGCAGTATACAATATAAAAGTTTAAATACATATTAAAACACTTTTAAAAATAGATCAACATTTAAAATCCGATCACGTCAGCTAATCTGTTGAAACAGCCACGTCTTCAGGTCCCGGCGGAAGGAGCGGAGGTCAGAGGCGGTCCGGAGGTCGGTGGGTAACCCATTCCAGAGGGTCGGTGCGCCCACAGAGAATCATTTTCCTCAATAAGTAAATGAACAAGTATAATATTTTTTATTCAATCTTTAATTGGTTCTCTTTATTAGTTTTAGAGTTTGTATGGAGAACTGCTCATATTTTAGATCATATTTATGCAAAAATATTGAAAATTCAAAAGGGTTCTAAAACTTTTAAGCACCACTGTATCTTCATCTTCCTTTGATTTTCATGGCAAAGGAAAATGAGGAAAGTTTTAAGAACTACCATTTTGCAAAGATTTTGAAAGTCAAGAACTGAGATCAGATTTAACCCATAGAGATTCCATATTTCCAATTTAAAACTGCAATTTTTTCACTGCCCTCTTGGCCCAACCCACCTCACAGTGCTTTCATTGTGGGGAAAATAGGAGGAAGAGGAGAGTGTGTTGGATATGTTTGCTGCCTTGAGTTATTTGTAAAAATAAGGTAGGATACAGAAAAATAAATAACTCTCCAATATAAACTAAGACCAAATGAAGCACTGGTTATACAAACTGATTAGGACGTTAGGACAGCTTTCCCTTCCAGAAATGACTACAGCATTTTAGTGTTTTGATCTTGGAGCTAAAGTAAAGAAGGAAGACATGACACTGGGATATAAAACCATACATTTGCATAAACAATATGAATAAAGAGGAGTTTTCTTCCTCTGTTCAAGAAACAACACACTAAAACAAAATATAGGTGGAAACAGATAAAGTATTTCTTTACCAAATGCATCATTAAACTACAAAGGTTGAGGCCATAAAACATGGTGATAGCTATCAAGACACTGGAGGATTTTTATTGTTAATATTATTTAAATTTATATACTGCATAATTCTCAGTAATTCTGGGAAATTTACAAACTGCTTGCAACATTAAAAATAAAACATTAAATACATCAAGAAACAAAAAGGGTAAAGAATATGCTTATTAATGATTAAATTAATAGCTTTATGTATTCCTCGCCCGAGAACCTCGTTGTTGTCGAAAAACCGCTGGGAATCCAAAAAAATTAATTCTGCCTTTTTGCTCTGAAGACTCTTCCTAAAATGCGTCTCTCTTGGGCTCAGACTGAGTCAAAACTGGGATACAGTCAAGAAAGGTGGGGCTCCAAAGTCTAAGTCTCTGGGCAGAAAGGCAGAGTTAACCCATTCTTTAGATTCTCTGCTCAGCACACTGGAGAACTGAAAAGTCACATGGTTGTCATTTTCTTGTTCATGATTGTGAACTTCCAAAAGAATCTGTTGGTCAATATGTAACCAAAATACTGAAATAAAAGGGCTCTTCCTTTACAGGTAGTCCTCAACTTATAACTACAGCCTTAGAGAAAATGACTTACAACCCGTCATTCAATTATGATCATCACATCGATTCTATGGTCACCTGATTGCAAATTGGGCACTTAGCAACTGGCTCATATTTGTGATGGTTGTGATTATGATGTGTGACCTACCCAGTCAACTTTTGACAAGCTAAGTCAATTGGGGAAGCTGGATTTGTATGATTCACTTAATCATCCTTGATCCTTAATCCTTAATCAAGGATCCAGTCACATGAGACTTGCTTAATGACCATGCTTAGTGATTGAAATTCTGATCCAATCATGACCATAAATTGAAGACAACCTGTATTCTTAATTGATAGTCCTGGAATATTATGTGAATATTCATTCCTACTTAACTGCCATATTCCGCACTACTTGTATTTCCACCTACTTTATTGCATTGTTTTTAACATGCTCATAAAAATAAATAACACTTTAGCTGAACAATAGGCACAGCAACTTATTGGTTCCATTTGCACATCGTGCAATAAAGACATATCCAAAAGCATCCTTCCCTACAAGCTAGGGCTACTTAATTTAACAGGAGACACCAAGTTGTTGAAAAAGAGATTCATATATTTTCCCTGACCTGGTATGCTATTATTAGACAATAGCAATTGTTCTTTCTTGACTGAATTACTTTTGTCAAATATGCACACTCTTTTTCAGGGTAATTAATTGTGCAAAGCATAGAATAGGAATCAGAAGCAGTAGTAACCTGTCTTTGAAACCTGGTTTGTCAAAGGAGGGACAAAGCAGAAAGCTAATTTCATATGTAACATTTGCTTTTTCAATCTTTGCTAAATTCACAAGAAAATTAAAGAGTAAAGATTATTTCAGTTGAGCTCAACTTCTGTATGAGCAACTGAATACTTGCACAATTATCTTCACAACAGCATGGAAATAGTTCAATGTTGCTTTCTTCTAGGAAGTTTTTTGACATCCCAATGAGGCCTTTAGCCCAATTCCCTAACAGTCTTCCATCCATATACTAAGTCCAACTCTGCTGAACTTCTACACCTGGATAGGATCAGAGATGTAACAGTTTCCATATGCAAGAGTCAACTTATTAGGTTCCATACATGAGCATATTTCCTCATTTGAATGCAAAAATTGGTTTGAAAAATAATGTTTTTAATAAATCCTGAAGGTTTAATTTACCCAAAATTTAAGATAAGAATATTTGATACCTTCACTTAGCTTTACAGAAAAATGTAAAACTGTTTTCGTTAGCCTCGATTCCATGAACATATTGAGTTGCCATTATATTTTTTAAAAAATATTTTAAAATAGTTTCTATCTATATAAAGAAGGTTATATTGACAGTTACAACTGCCTCTTAAAATGCTTTTTAAGGACAGTGTAAAAACTTTTGTAGTACAACTTTCCAAGATTTTTGGAAACCATTTAAATAATCTTGCAATATAGTTGCGTCACTGATTCTCCTTTAGTGTACACTTCTACACTGTAGACCTTTTCCTTGCCACTCTTTCCAATGTCACAAAATATTAAAATTAAGCAGATTGTGTTTTCCAGTTTTCAACTAATTTGTATCGAAAGTAAACTTGAGATCAATATGAAAGTCAAATATTGATTTTAAAAAGTATCTGGCTTCATCTATAGCAATGATTATATGGAATCTGCATATTTGTACAATACTTAACATTGGAAAATATGATATAAAGCATATAATCAATTACCATTCATACACTAATTCCTATGCTGATAAATAAGGAAAACTTGGCATGCACTTGTAAGGCAGAACTTTGCTAGTTTATTATGGGAAAAGAGGGACAAGAGACTAGTAACAACAATTCAAGGCTATATGTGACAATAACAAGCCTGCAACCAACACCAATCCAACCATCCCCTATTATCTTTCAGATATATAGTCAGCTCCAAGAGTTTCCTTCATTCCAAAAAGGGCCAAAAGAAGTATTAAAGATCATTTACTCTAGATGATTATATTTACCATACTCTCATCAGTCTTGGGGATGAGACCAGGGTGTCAAGAAAGTCAAAATGGCATGTTTGATCAAGTGATTGAAACCCTGTCTCTGTGTTTCAATGCATCACATATACATAAAAAGGACTGAGACTTTCACTGCCTCATTGCATCCACTATACATCCATTTTGACACTAATTCCTTTTTACAAACACCCGTTTGTTTATTTATATCCTTAAAAAACTACTGCCACAATTCTCTGAAAACTTCATTGATTACTGTAAAATATGTTTTACACATTTATCTAACTCATTGGAGCACAGAAAACTCTTCCAATGGTTCTGCTTAGACGATTAAACTAAATGATTTTCCTTGAAGAAAGGTACTACAGCCACCCATAACAGATACATGGGCCCCAAACCCTTGTTTTTAGAATGCTTATTTAACAGTTTAGAATTATTCAATTAATTCACTTCTTTCTTAGTTTCAAAGGAGCCAAAATGGTTTGCTTTCTTCTAGTATTATTACTTTGCATGTATGTTAAGTGATTTACAGTTAACAGTTACTGTTAATTACATAATTACTCTGTTGCTTATGAAGTAAAGTGGCTATCTTTCTTTACCATTATGTGATTATCAGTGATCATGTTGACAAAGCAAACTATCTAGTCACAATTGTCTGAACATGGCAAAATGGACAATTCTTTCATTTGTACTTAAAAGTGTCCAATAAGTTCTACAGCATTATTTAGATATATTTAGATTTAGGTTATTTAGATTTGTGGGGGTCCTTGGTGCCCTCTGAGTTTGGTTGTTGTCTTGCAGACATTTCATTACCAAACTGATGATATGCCCCCCAGTTCAACCCTGAGCTACAGACATTCTCTTATAGATTTCCCAATGAATGTTTCTATTTCCAGTTCAAGACTTCTGAATATGATGGAATAATCCCCCAGAAAACAAAGAATTCATTTCAAAAATCTAGCGCCTCATGTAAAACTTTCGTCTGCAACCAATATTAGCATAATGTGATGCTTTCTTTTTTCTCAGTAACTCACAATGTAATATGATTTACCTTTATAGGTAAATCACACCAATATGATTTGTTTCAGAAAACAATGAAGTCCTTTGGCTCAGTATTCTGTGCAAATCAAACTTTTTTTAAAATTAGGCTTATGTTATAATGTAGACCAGGATTACAATTTCTCTAAAATAACAACCATTTCTCATCTGTTTCTACTGAAATAAAGTAAGCTTGAAGGGAAGGTCAGAAATGGATATACATGTAATGTAACTGAAAAAGAAAGCAATGTGTGAAGGCCACTTTTTTCATACAATACAGCAAGCCTATATTTTAGTTACTACAGCTTAAGTTCTAATTTTAGAGACACATTGTTTAAGGACAGTATTTTTTTTAAAAAAAAATCAAAATTAGCCCAAATTTTAAAAACTCTCTTTTTACGACCTTGTAATTCTTTAATTGAAGATAAATATGATTACAAAAGTTATTACCCACACTCTAATTATACTTGACTCTCCAAGAATGCCCCTACGTACACAAGTATGTGCATATATCATATAAAATTAAAGTGTGGCTTATACTTATTTGTGATTTTGCAAGCTATATGAACCCATAATTGAGCAATTTATGTCTCATTAGAAGGTATTCAACAGTTATGAATTCTCTTACCTTTGGTATGTTGTTACATTATACTCAATTGATTTAGATACAAAAAACACTTCCTAATATTAATATTATAATATTATTAACAAAAATCTTCTACTGTATTTCGAACTCTGATTTCAGGAAAAAGTCTTCAAAAATGGGGAATATGCATGCTTGTGATACAATTTCTTGGATTTGATCCTAACTTATTCAGAGTGAAATTTTGAAAGATCAACTGTTTGCAGAAGATTCAAAGTCCAAAGTTAAATTAACCAATCAAGGCAAGGAAAAAGGAAAAGCAAACCAAAGTTAAGTCCATAAAATAATATGCCAAGCTGTTTAGTGAATAAAATTGTTTGGGGCATGTGTCCACACACTCTCAGACAGAAATCATGATTTACAAAGCATACTGACTAGATTTACACTCCACATCAAAACCAAACATGACCAATCATGGTTTAATGCAATGTGTAAAGCAACAGATGTCTGAACTGTTAAATATTAAAAGCACAGGGCAAGAAAAATTGTGCAGGCAAAGGAGTACACATATTTACAGCACCATTCCATTACTTGAGATATAAAAATCGCAAAGGCTATGTCTAGACAAGGCCTCTAAGAATAATAAAAACAGAGGGCCTTGAGAATGTTGCTAATATTGCTTAAATTGAGATTCTTTTTTCTCTCAGTACTATTGTAAAAACCCTGGATTAGAAGTATGAAAATTCCCTATCAATTATCTCATTTCCTGAAAGCTTTTCAATGTTTTAATTCATTTTATAGCTGGCTGCAATTACATTTAGATTCTGGTGCTTATGATAAATAATTTGGGGGTTTTCTACTAACTTCTAGGTTGCTTGAAGTTTCTAGATAAAAGAATGACATCCAGTCACCATGATAATACTAAACAAATTTCAAAATAAATATTTTTAGACCAATGCTTTCATTATTCAACACTGTAATTTAAATTGATTACATACCTTCACACCAACTGCAACATCAGTAACAATGCTGGGAAGAAAAAAAAATATTTTAGAAGAGGAAATGTATTTTTCTCCACCAAGGCAAATATTTTTCATAAAATCAAGTATTCAATTTGCTATTTAACTTTCTGTTTACTTAAAAATTACAGTGGGGAAATTGAGTACAGGAATATATTTGCATTTTCATATTACTATATTTATATTGTAAATTAAATTTATATGCTATCCATGTTGCTGTTTCAAAGCACCACTATCATATTAAAGGCAAATTATTGTATTGAATAAGAAACAAATTTCTTCTTCCCTGCTTTTTTCCAGAACTTTCTACAGTTTCTCAAAAACTGTTGTTGTGGCTCCCATCTTCCACAGCAGATTGGACTTATGGTTAGCTACATAGAGGAGTTTTCATACAATTGAAATTGGTACAATAAGAAAACTTGAGGGACTGCCTTTTCCCAAGAAAATCTGCCTGTCCCATATACTCACATGGGGAGGGCATGCTCTAGGTTCCTTCTTTTAAATATGAATAAGTATATACAACCTTTTCTGTAATTACTCTTGTTCTCTGAACAATCTTCCAGCTGATGTCTGACTGGCCCCAACTCAGCTTGCATTTATGACCTGGTTTTTCTTCCAGGCATTAGGGACCAGTTGCATTGATCCCTCTTTAGTTCTTCTGTTGTGATGGTCAGTCACCATCTTTTTCTGCATTTTATATTTATTTATTTTAATGTTATTTGGGCTATTGGTTTATAGATTTTTGTTGTTGTATGCTTCTGTTGGCCCTATGAAATGGTCCAGACAGGAAATCAAAACTGTGAGTTTTGGTATTACCTTTATTCTCAGTTTACAATAACAGAATATTGCAAGACTAAAAGCACTTTCCCAATCCTCTGCCTTTACTTTTCCAGAGGAATAGGGAGGGTATCTTCTGAGGTGTTTTCTCCATCCTATCACTGAAATGGTATAGGGTTTCCTGCCTAAGCAGGATGTTGGACTGGAAGACCTCCAAGGTCCCTTCCAACTCTCTTATTCTATACTGCTTTGTACTGTTTTCATTGATCAAACCTTTATCTAGGCTGTGGCTCTTCCTTCTCACTCCCAATGTTCTTCCTCACAGCCCATTATATCTGCCTGAAGTCATATTAAGTTGGGTGTCCTTATAAACCTAGTTGATTAAGAAGTGCAATTAAATGGATTGCTCTAAACCAAATTATTTTTTACACTTGTTGTATTAAAATGCTAACTTTAAGTATTTTGATTCATGGCACAGTAAATAACATCAGAACAAATAATACCCTATATGCCACAAACACATATAAAATGTATATTTTCTTATCTAAATGATAAGGGGTTGAAATTAATATATTTTAAACACTGTAATTATACTGTAAAACCTAACATCTTGAGTTCCCTTAAATTCAATTTATATGAAATTAAATACAAACAACCAATTCCTTTAAACATGGGGTGGGGGGTGTTCATCATATACTTAAGGGAGATATATTTGATCCCAAGACTGGGTTCTGATAACTGTCTTACAGTATAGCTATCACAGAATCAGTTTTTGTATAAGCTCTCATTTTATGAAAATCACCATAATCATGTTTGGATACTTCTCAAACCCCATAGTGATTATAAAACAGGTGGATAAAAATCTATGATTTTTTTAGAAAAAACTTTTAATCTGTTTTTTTATTTAAATCAGATTTGTTTTATTTATATCAAATTTATTTTAATAAAATGCTTTTGGAATAAAAATCTATCTAAAATAGTTTTCTATTTAAGATACATTAATAATTTAGTTTATTCAGCATAAAATGGAGCTTAGTTACGTAGCATGAGGCTGTATATTCTGCAGTATTAGGACTGTTGGTGAGTCAACAGCAGGTCAGAGGAAGAGCTGCTGCAGGACAGAATGACAGTTGCTCTTTAAAAATTATGATTTAGTAAGAAATGTCTACTAATGCGAAATTGTTGAAGAGAAAAAATTGTCAAAGATTTTGCTTTGTTTTTAAATGTTCAATAAAAATATTTTTTTAAAAAAATTATGATTTAAATCGAGTTGATTTAAATCAAGCCTTTTTACTAGTGATTTCAATCGTGATTTCAATCGTGATTTCAATCAAATCCACCGTTATAAAATTACCCTGAATTATCTTACAAAACGCATCTGAGTAATGAAGTCATTGTTACCAAACTGATTATCAGCAGCATGTCAAGCAATAATCATAATATCATATTATAAAGGCAACTTGCTAAATTTATGTACAAGCATATACTAGAAGTCTAACAAACTAAGACCATGATCAAGGAAATTAAGTTAACATTTATTATTTATTTATATAAATGTACTGGCTGCCCAACTCTGGTAGATTTCCAGCAGTGTACAATACTAGGAGAGGAAAAAAAAACCTGCTAAAAACATAAAATCAGACACACAGTCCAGAGTAAAATAATCTGAACAATAAAATCAACAAAACAAAAACCAGGCTTTAAAAATATCATAAGATATCTGGCCTGGGGCCACACTTTCCAGAACCCTAGAAAAGTGCAGTTGTCATGAGGGGGGAGGGATATGTTGTTCGAGAAGTTGGGAGCCACAACAGAAAAGAACCGCTTCCTAGGTCCCACAAGATGACAGTGTTTAATGCAAAGGACTTGGGAGTGCGCCCATTCTTGTTATTGCAAATAAACAGTCTCTGGAGTGCTATCCAGAGCCTACAAAGCTTTATAGGTAATAGCCATATATATCATTATCAAGAATGGACTGAACAAAAATAACAAAACTAGAGCATACCACTTTAGCTCATTATTACCACTGTAGTTGGTTACACAGTCACATATTTAGACTGGAGTTTGGCATTTTTATCCACCTATTAAGTCCTTTCCAAGAGCCTGGGATAGGTAGATGTTATTTAATGGTGCAAAGATTATCACTGCAGCATGTAAGCTGCCCAAATAAAGCTGTTTTTCACAATTGATTGATGGTGTTCAAGTGATGCTATTCAGGTTTTGAGGCCACCTATCACTATTGCTACTATTCTGCCTTTCTTTTACAATATATTATTTTGAAAAAATTGAAATAAAAGCTGAGTGGTAGGATTAACATTAAAGCAATTAATACCTGAGCAGTCCGTTATTCTATATTGATTGGACCCAAATGGAATTTGATCATTTGGATTGGAAGCCAAGAAAAAATGACAATGCACAAACCTTGCACCCCAAAAATGGCATTGATCAATTGTATTTGGCAAGAGTTGAGGAGTATAGAATTCCTACAAGTGAAGCAAACTGGAGGAGGAAAAAAAGTATGGCCCAAAGGACTACATTAAGAAAAGCCAGAAAGCCTTGCTGAAGAAGTCAGTCAAGGAAAACTCTTGAAAACAACAAAGGTGAAGACTGAATATAGAAAGGAAACAATTTGTAAATTGGAAGAACAAGGCAATGCATTGCCAATGCTTGAACAACATAGATTCAAAACCCTATATGGAGTTGGTTTTATTTATTATTTAAATTTATATGCCGCCCAACTCTCAAAGGACTCCAGGCGGCTCACAGAAACTGAAGGCTTTATTTTAGTGACTCAAGAACAAACTTTGTCAACTAACTACATTATGGTGAAAATACAACATGCAACAAACAATGGCAAATGTCACCTTTGTAGTAAAATGTATGAAACAATTGCCCTTTTGATCAGTGGCTGCAGCAGGAGCAAAACTTTACAAATTACAAGCAGTGTCATGACTGACTTGCCAGAGGTTTGGATTTAAATATAGTAAAAACTACTGGTACCATCAAACTTGAGAAGGTTTTGAAAAATGAGCAGGTTACCAGTAAGTTATTATGGGACTTTAAGATCCAAACAGAAAGGAATCTTGTTCATAACAGCCATAAGACCAGAGGGAATTCTAAGAATAAATGGCAGTAGAAATTCTGAACATGGAAAACCAAACAAAAAGGAAACAATCCAGTTTTAGAAAGATCTATAAGAACCCCCAATAGACTATAATAAAAAAGATGAATGGATAAAAGAATCTGAAGGTGAATTTAGTAAAATCAAATTAAAGAACTAATAATTACAGCAGAAATGATTAAAAATTAAGAAGTGGACATCTCTTGGAAATTATCAATTGCATGGCTTTTGGCTCAAATATCTGAGGGTGACTTAGTATCATAATTATTTGTCATTGCTACAATATTTGAAGAAAATAAATATTGGCTACCATATTACAAAAATGCTAATGAAACCTCACGCTTTATATGGATGATCTGAAACTTTATGGAAAATAAAAAATAAAAATCTAGTCACTGACAAATACAGGTAGTCCTCAACCTACAACCATTTGTTTAGTGACCATTCAAAGTTACAATGGCACTGAAAAAAGGGACTTATGATAATTTTTCACATGAACATTGCACCATCCCTGAGGTCATGTGATCAAAACTTCAACACTTGGCAACTGACTCATATTTATTTGTTAAATAAATGACTCATAAACAAATAACTGGCTTATATTTATGATGATTGCAGTGTCTTAGCATCATGTGATCACAGTTTATGATCATCTGACAAAGTCAAAGGGGAAGCCAGATTCACTTAACAACCATGTTACTAACTTAACAACTACAATGATTCACTTAAAAATTGTGGTAAGAAGGGTCATAAAATGGGGCAAAACTCACTGAACAACTTTCTTGCTTAGCAATAGAAATGTTGCACTCAATTGTGGTCATAAGTCCTGGTCTACCTGCAGAGTAACAATATTCAGCACAAAATGTAGCAATGAGATTTGGCCTAGAGAAATATGCTATAAAATATAATAAATTGGGATAAAAACACAAATAATAATACTGAAATACTGAATAGCCCAGCCATCAGGAGTCATCAGAATGAAGCCTACAATTATCTGAGCATTTTACAGTTGGATAATATCAAGCATGGGGCAAATTAACAATGTAATAAGTAAAAAATACATCCAAAGAATGAGAAAAGTGCTGAAGAGAAAACTGAACAGTGGGAACACCATCAAAGCGACCAATAAATGGCCCATACCTATGATACAATACACTGCTTGAATCATTAACTGGACACAAGCTGAATTAAACAGCTTGGACTGAAAAGCAAGAAAGCTAATGACTATTTACTATGTATTACATCCCCAATATTGATAGATTATATGTGCCGTATAGAAATGGAAGCAGAGGTTTAATTCAAGTCAAACAAACTATCAAAGAAAAATCTTAAAAGATAGCAAACAGGCATCAAAGCAACTTCAAAATTGGAACTTATTGAACGTATAGGAAATAAAACATGTATATTGAAATAATGTACAATTATTTCAAAAAGAATAGAATGCTGGCTAGAAAAAGTGCATGGTCAATTTCAACAAAAGATCAAGGGGGAAATGGAGAAAGATAAAATCTGGCAATGGTTTACAACTGGCACATTAAAATAAGAAACTGAAGGCTTGATTTTGGCTGCTCAAAAGCAAGGTATTGAAACTAATGCAATCAAAGCCAGAACTGGACAGACTGTGCAAGGAGGCAGAAGAAACAGTAGATCATATACTCAGCTCATGCAAGATCACACAAACTGATTATAAACAACATCATAACAGTCACAAAAATAGATTAATGTTCCAAACTGGAACATCTGTAATATATATATATATATATATGCCAGTAATGAAAAATTGATGGAAGTTTACAGTTGAAAAAGTAGTAGAAAATGAATGTTGTGTCATTTCAAAATACAAACTGATAAAGTCTTGGCTCATAACACACCAGAAATAACTGTGGTTGAAAAAAAGAAAGTGTAGATTGATGTGGCAATACCAGGGATATGGTAGAATAAAAGGTAAGGAATTGGGAGTATCAAGATCTGAAAATGAAATATTATGGCAAAAAAAATGGCCTTGGTGGTCCCAGTTGTTATTTGTACACAGGGCGCCATACCAAAAGAACCTTACAAGGTACTTAGAAAACCTGCACATTAATACAATTTCCATCTGTCAATTACAAAATGCCATGCTGCTTAGATCCACACATATACTATGCCAATACATTAGGACATACTAGATTCTTGGGTAGAACTTGACATGTATGAAGGCCAACACCAGCTAAAGAACTGGCAGTTGTGATTTCACATCATTGTGTGTAGTAATAATAATAATAATATAGGTACCTAATTATTTTCCCTTTGACTAACCAATCTTAAACCACTGACAGTTCTCAACCATGAATTCCCTAAGGCCCACCTCTGCATCCTCCTGTTTAAAGAGCTTTATTCCCAAAGCAAATTTAAATACTGTATAATTATAAGGGTGATAAAAAAAAAATATCTTTCTTGATGTCTATGGCTGGGGCTGCTTGGGCCTCCAATAAAAAAAAGAGGGCCTCCTCGCGAGTCTGTGGCTACAGACTTAGCCACCCAAATATCTTATTCCCGCCAATGAGAAAGCCCTGGTGTGTGTTGTTTCCATATGGCGGACCACCCAACAGCCGTTTCCTCCCTTCGGCTTTGAAAGGCGGCCTTCCACGCATACAAAGGCATCTTTTCGGCCTCGGAGGGGCGGAGGGGGGGGGGAAGAGAAGGCCGCGGAGC
>JANHFM010001490.1:182911-195004 GCA_032468115.1 Grayia smithii | reverse complement strand
GTTCCTAAGACCATCGGAAATATGTGTTTTCCGATGGTCTTAGGCGACCCCTGTGAAAGGGTCATTTGACCCCCAAAAGGGTCCCCACCCACAGGTTGAGAACCACTGCATCAGATGAATGAGCCAGGACGAGAATTTCAAGCACTACAGGTAGTCCTGGACTTACAACAGTTCATTTAGTGACTGTTCAAAGTTATGGCACTGAAAAAAGTGACTTATGACTGTTTTTCACACTTATGACCTTTGCAGAATCCCCCACAATCAGGTGATCAAAATTCAGACGCTTGGCAAACTGATTCATATTTATGACGATTGCTGTGTCCCGAGGTCATGTGATCCCCTTTTGCGACTGTCTTACAAGGAAACTCAATGGGGGAGCCAGATTCACTTAATTGGGTTGCTAATTTATCAACTGCAGTGATTCTCTTAAACAACTGTGGCCAGAAAGGTTATAAAATGGGACAAAACTCTTTTAAAATGTCTCACTTAACCGTAGAAATTTTGGGCTCAATTGTGGTCATAAGTCGAGGACTACCTGTATATGTAAACTTTTCACCTCTTAATTATCTTGAGAAATGATCTCTGGGGTTTATTTGGCTTTATTTTGAAGGTGAGTAACTCATCTTTCTTAACTGAATCATTTGGTGCTTGGAAAGCACAAGGGTTGTATAATAGGCTTCATTTGATCTGCGGGGATTGCTGTGTGATATTTCTTTTCTTTCCTGAACTCAGATGTTTGACTTGGTTGTTTTCCAGCATCTCTGAAGCTAGATAATAGAATTCGAATTACACAAAGAAATAAGTCCAGAAATTAAAACCTTGTCTGGTGAAATAAGGTTGGTGTTAGAAGGTAACCAGGGAGACAATGTTTCAGGTGTGTGGTGTGATTGACGGAAGCTGCTTCCCTTAACACAAGTTCAAGAGAAATCTTGGTCAAGGGGGTTGGATTACTTGCAGGACCACCTTCTGCCAGCAACTTCCTCCCACCGCCCTGTGCGTTCCCACAGAGTTGGACTCCTCAGGGTGCCGTCGGCCAGACAATGTCGGCTGGCGGCCCCCAGGGGGAGGGCATTCTCAGTGGGTGCACCAACCCTCTGGAATGGGTTGCCCACTGAGCTTCGGACAGCTCCTGATCTCTGCTCCTTCCGCCGCGACCTAAAGACGTGGCTATTCCATCAAATTGGCTGATCCGACGTAGGGGATTTTAATGATTTTTAACTGTTTTTTAACGTTTTTAATTTTGATATCTTAATTCGTTTTTAATTCGCTGTTTTATATTGTGGTATTGTATTTTGTCTTCTGTCAGCCGCCCTGAGTCCTTCAGGAGAAGGGTGGCATATAAATCCAACAAATAAATAAATAAATAAACTTCTGTGGCAGAGACTACAACTTCTAAATTGTACTAAATGCTAACTATGCACTGATGCCATGCTGATAAAGTCATCATTCTTAGGACTGTGCACAGAATGTCGACCTCTCTGAAGAGTGGGCCCTTCAAAGCATAGCACAATCTATAGCTCTATTCTGTGGCCTTGGATGGTAGCTCATTCAAAGAGACTCAAATTCCCCAAAAATGTTTTCAGAAAACCTGCCTATCCCCCACATCAATCATGGCAGGGGGGGAGCAAGCGATGAGCTGATTTGTGACCAGAAATGTCAGCACACTAACAGATTTATTTTAACATTGTAAATAGAGACCCCACACTAAATGTCATATAACTTGGTTCAGAGCCTTTGAGCTAAATGCCTTTTAATTCTGTTTTCTTTTTTTTTTAAAAAAAACATACCTTAACTTTTTTTTCCTAAAATTGCAACAGTATGGAATGAAATTTGCAGTGACAATGAGCTGAACAGTGAAGAAATTTCTCATACACCAGTTGACAAATTTTAAGCAGGTATGTTAAAGAAGAGGGGTTTCTCCTTTTTTTTTTTTGCAAAGAGATTAACTAATTCATCTTCTTCCATAAAAGAAAATATAGTGTTTAAACCAGTCAGGTTGACAAGACAGCCGCAAAGTCTCTTTCAAATTCTAAAGATGAGGAGTTGGAAACAATGATATGAGGAAATTATTAAGGAAGTATCCCGTATCACGTTCTCTCCACCTTACCCTCAAGATACTGTGATTAGACAAAAGATTATTCACAAAGATTTGAAAGCAGACCTGTCAATCACTGAATTCAATACTCCCCTTTTCTTCTCCTTTCCATTAAAGGGTTTTATAATGCTAAGAAATGCCCAAAGGTAGCATTTTTGTAAAGGAAAAAAAAAAAGAAAAGAAAATCTTTAAATCTTATTGGCAACAAGTGTCTTTCTTTCAATAAAACATATTCTGTTCCTGAACTACATGTCGGAGGTGAACTTTTGTGGAAAACTTTGAAAGGAGGACACAGCAAATTGAAACACATGTTCTATCCCAATTGAGCTCAGAACAAACAACTCAGTATGGATCTGGGAGTCTGCTGAGGCAATGCATGGTCTTAATGACTAGGTGTATACTGCATGGCAGGGTGGGGGTGGGGGTGGAGTCCATTTCATGTGAGTAGGATAAATGTGCCCTGATATCGTTCTACTCTGTAGAAAGATATCTCAATATTAAAATGCACAAATGGTAATCAAAACCCCTTTCAGTGCAAGGACAGATACAGAATACTTCCAATTAGTTTAATCATAGTGTGTAGTTCACTCAGCAAAATGTCATAATTGCTCCCTACCAGGTTGGCTGGAAGGTCAGTCTTCCTTATAATATAACTAGACATGCTAACTTGATGAAACTCAGCAGGCGTCCCCAGAGTACAAAATCTACTGTATATTCCACAAGTACACTTTTTTTTAAAAAAAAAGAGTTCTGTAACCAGAATAAGAAGTTATTTTCTTACTTCTTCCTTACAATCCACTTGTCTGCAAGCCAATTAAACCAAAAATTAATAATAAGGACGCTGATGTATATAGTATTCTCTCTCTATGGGTGTGCATACAATTTTGAAGGTGGATGGGTGGTTACAAAAAATGAAATTGTCCAGTTACTTTTTTCTTTAACAGGAAGCCAGTTTGCAATCGTGTTAAATAATTAAAGATAGGATTTTTCAAGGATACATTACTAAAAGTTGCATCAGATTTTTTTTAAATTTCCACTAAATCACCCACCGTGGGGTTTATTCTCATTCTGATATCTGGGAAGCTGCCTATAAAAATCACTGTGTATATAGATGCTTAAGTTTTCTTGAGGATGGATGGATAGACAGATAGACAGACAGACAGACATCCCCTGAAATAAACAAAGAGCAGGTTGTGATGCCGTACATTACTTTAACATATTTGCAGCCTATCAGACTATTCAATAATTTAATTTGTACTCTGCAGCACAAACTTTATTTGCCACTATAATACATAAAGTCTTCCGTCTTTAATACAATTTCATCAAAAAGTATGTTACAGTTAGCCACAGATTCACTCCAAATATATCCTGTTCTCTTGGCTCAGAATCAGAGGTCTTTACATCTCATTTATTAATTGTGACAAAGCCACAAGACACCTATTATAAATGAGTTAGAAAGTGATCATTCAATTATTCATGTGAATAGGTTCACTTTTGTCTCAGGTGAGATTTGGTGATTACACCTTATTTATGCTTATTTATCAGAACCGCAACTTAGGAAATAAAGGAAAAAGAAAATATCTTGACCTGATTTGTTCACTGAACTAAACAAATAACCCACAGCTCACAGCCTGTCTGTGGGACCCTTCCTCATTTTGCAATCCCTAGAATCTTCTGCATTTTGTGCCACCTTAATTCAGTGGCCAAATGCCTGGTACTTGTATCACTGGTGTGGTGATGTTGATGTTGAAATAAAAACACACAAAATAGATGAGTATAGACTGACACCCAAGGTTTTCTCCTAGATATATTTGAATTACACTGTGAGAATTCTGAACCAGCATGATTATATCCCTCAAAAGTACCGGAATAAAAAACAGTGGTCCCAAACTCAGTGACACCCACTCCCATATTATATGAATATTATTTAATAAATAGTAATATCGATAACAACGATAGCAACCCCTTGAGAAGCCCCATCAACCTTTGGGTCTCAGTATTGACTACTTGAAACAACAAGTTTAGAACAACATGCAAACAATGGAATAAGACCATGAATGTTTTCAGTTCATACACTCTCCCCAATCATTCCCTTCCTTGGCACAGCAGGAAGAACCTTCATGGTCAGCACTTTGACCAACAACAACTGGTTGTAGTGACTGAACTAATAAACTGTGAAGACCATGGAGTCAATTTAAAATAAGCTAATTTCAAAGTATAGTTCCGTGCACTAGCTTCTTAAAACTACCCATATGTTAATGACAGTTTTATGCCCATGCAACCTATGTAAGATGCTATGGCTAACTGAAAATAAAGCATCCAAACAACCCTTTCTCTAGGTCTTTGAAATAGAAGAAACTCAGGGAAGGAGAGCATGGCTCTAGTTTAAGATGTCCTGAAAATATAGTCAGAATTCAGGGTTCAGATATGGGAAAGTTCCATTGGAATTTACTGGGCAGCCTTGGTTAACATTATTCACTAGATCTGACTTAGAAATTCAAAGAAGTTTTCGTCCATTTATGATAAAGTACAGACAGAATACAGAATGTTATACAGTTTGCTTTTATCCTTTTAATGAATTTTCCCAGATTTTAAGATATTTTTCTCTAGAAATTCTAGAACATATTTAGGAATCAAGCATAGGTCTCCATACCTCTGTATCTCAGTTTTTGATTGTGCCATTAGAAAGGTTTTATACAGGTAGTCCTACAGTAAGGATTGGAATTTCGGTCATTGAGTGATGCAGTCACTAGGTGAGATATCCATGTAACATGATAAGGAAAACCACTGAATAAATCAAAACTCAGAGTTTGCCATCTTAGGATATCTTATGGCAAGAAGAGTTGCTGACATGTCCTTCTTTTCCTGAAGTCTGTCTCCCCTTTGGAAAAGAAAGCTCCTTGTCACTTGAGTTGGAAGCATAGTGTTTCAAGCTAGCTTGCCCCAGCTTGATGTCAGCCAATTCAGCTGTCTTCCTTTCTCTCTGTAAGTAAAAAAAAAAGCAAAATCTGGGACAGAACAACCTCAACACATAACTATCTTGGCCAGCCTAAGGTACTTGGCAGGTAGGTATGTACAGGAGCTTGTTCAATCCGAATACTTGGACATATAGAATAGCTGAGTAAACAAAGGCAATACAAGTTACAATGGATGTAACTCTAATCATATACAGTGCACGCGGACTCAGCCTCCTTCAGGAATGCCTGATAAGGCTCCTTGGAATGCTTGACAAAGATCTTTCCCTTTTCAGAAAAGACCCTTGCCATCAAATGATATGTTTGCGTTGGAAATCTCAGATCAGATGCTGTTTAATATGGAAACTTGGTCACATTTTTTTTTCCACAATGCTTGGAACCATTGTCAAGAGGAATTTGTGTTTCCCAGAATAATTAAGGCAGAAGTTCTTCAGTGTGTGTTGCCAAGGTCATCTGAAGATTATTCCCTGAGCTATATTGTTGGAGGGGAAGGGAGTGGGAACAGTAGAAGCCTGTTGTGTGAATAGTAATTTCTCTCAAAGCATGGCAGAATAAAAGCTACACTAAATTTGTACACAGTTGAACTGAAGTGTTTAACACATGAAAACTCTAATTGACAATTCTATACTAAAGCGTAAATTTGTCAAGGAAGGATACACAACAAGTTGTTTTAACATCTCCGAACGAGCTGTTGTGATTTGGATCTATTACTTTTGAATATTGCATGAAGCTGACAAGTACTTGTCATTTTAAAGACCACATGGAGACATTTAGTTTTCCATTTAGACATAATAACACATTATGCAAATGACCTTGTGAAGAGAAACTGGAGGCTAGCATTAAAAAAATAGTCGAAGACCAATTTCTAATAAATGATCAGGGTTTGGGTTTTTTTTGTTTGACACCTTCTTTCTTCTCAACGTGGAAGAAAAATAGAAGGATGACTGCAGCTGACTGAGCCCTTCATAGCTTTAGGTCAAGGCTTCCATAGATGTGCAAAATCACCCTCCATCAGAATTTTAACAAGAGATTAACACTTCTTGCTGTTATGTAACCAGCCTTTTCTCTGGAGAAAAAAAACAGAGTTTTAAATAAATCTGTAATAACTCTTAGCTGAAGAACAGATTCATAAAATAAGAGCTGAATAACTTTGCATACCACGATGAGAATATCAGAATATTAATTAAATCATGTGGGTAGTACCTTAGAACAGATATAAATGGATGAAGAAAGATGTTATTTATTGCTTGCTTGCTTGGAAGTCTCACTTGGGACAACCTAAAAAAAGTTTAAAAAAAAACAACCACCCTGATCTACCATGCTCAATACATGTAATAGCTTTCTTCCATAAAATGATTTTCTATTTCAAAATAGACCACAAAATATATGTAATCTCCATACATCTAATAGGCCCAGCACTGAATCTAATACATTTCCATTTCATGCGACTGCATTGTCCAGCAAAAGGATAAATATGTATTACATAGATATCCATATGGAGCCCCATGCATAGAAGAAGATTGCAACCTAAGCATGGATCATGCTTTCACTTCTGGAAAATTCTGGGATGGGAAGGAGACAGGTTAAAAACAGGCAGAGTTTCCTACCATACAAAGACAGTTTGGCTTCACTCTGACTAGAAGATCCAGGGGTCATTTGCTGACAGAACTTTCCAACTTTCCTGACAGAAAAGAAACCCAAGAGGACTGCTCCCTGAAATAATTATCTCATGAAGTTCATTCCAGTTGCCCAACTACCATCACTAGTAGTTGTATTCCAGAAGTCTGTCTGAAAAAAATTCAGAACATCAAAATGAAAATGGTGGCATGGAAAACAAACCCTAGAAGTACAGTATATGCACACTATCCTTGAGAAGAAAAAGATGAACAGGGATACAAAATAGTATATTAAGGATCGGAAAGATTGTTACATGGATTATGTTTAGTAACTTAAATTAAAAGGAATCATTTCTGATTAAACAACTTTTCATCGTCATCTTCATAATAATGAGAGTTTGATTATGCAGCCAATGTAGGAGAAGAGCAGGCAAAGTTAAGTGAGTAATAAGTCTAGAATCATTACGTTCCCACAAATGGTTGAAGCCCAACCTCTTTGGAATTCTGTTAACTTTTATCTAGCACCAATTTACCGCTGACTATTAGCTGACTAGATTTTTGTGAATATGTCAGATCAATAAATCATCTTAAATGGAATTTAATGTGTGGACCCAATTCTTTGTGTCTGACACCATTTGCTTAGAAAGGTGAGGATTCTATTTCACTAAGGTCTTCAGGAGCAAGCAAAGCAAAACACACATTTTTTTTATTAAAAAGTTTTTTATTATATACAAACATTAAAAAGAAAAATAATGAACAAAGACAGACCAAGACATACATATATATACATTCAGTGGACGCAGTTAGACTTCTGCGGAATATATCACCCAATTATTTACATATCTTAATTATATTGTTTCTTTGTTGACAAACTGTTTCTTTAGTATAATAAAAGTCGCTTTCTATATTATATTGAATATATTATACAATGTTTAATTCATTTCGTGGTTCCATTCTGACATTCCTCGACACGTTTCCTTCTTTTGAGCCAAGTATAAAATTTTGTCCAAATCTTGTAAAAAGATGAGTCTGTTTTATCTTTCAGTTCGATGCTCAATCTGTCCATCTCTGCACAAAAGTAGATTTTTTGGATGATTTCTTCCTCTGATGGAATTTCCCTATTTTCCACTTCTGTGCGAAGGCTATTCTCGCTGCTGTCAGAAAGTGGAGTGTAAAACACACATTTTTACCATCAAACATTGTCCATTCAGTTATTACTCTACTTTCTTGTCATCGAAGAAATTAGGGGAAACAGTGCACTAAGTTTTCAGATACAACAAATGTACGTAAGATCAAGTTACATGGCTTTGTGAAGAAGTGGAGCGTTAAGGGAATAATATAAAATTTCCGAAACAGTCAAGATTTAGATATATTTCAATCCAACCATCTGAATGAAATATAAATGTGTAGAGCTATAGTGTGAAGCTCAAAGCAAATTTGGCTCTGATCCATCTTACTTGAAGCGGAAAATCTATTTGATTAGATAAATTAATATTGAATATTTGAGGCAATGTTAAGTTATTCTGCTGTTTCCTCTAGGGTAAAGAAGACAGAAGCTTGGAAAGTATTCCATCATAATCTTATTATTAAATTTAGAGGAAAAAAAAGAAAAATAAGTTTTTGGATTTAGCTTCAGAAGACAGGCTATCTTTGGAAGGCAATTTTTCATTTATAGAATATATACAAGAATATGTTTATTTATAGATTATGCATATTGAATAATAAGAGTGCTATAGGTTTTCTTTTTAAACAAATATTCTGCATGAACAAACTTTTGAACTGAACTTAGATTAAAAATTAAGTTGTTAATACATACAATAAAAACTGAGTGGACAGCTTGTTAACTGCCTATGCTTAATGACAATAATTAAAGCATCTTTTACATGCACACACACACACACATACACACACTGGTTCAGTGTAGGTTGGTAGATAGATATTTTTCAACTACTTAATCTAGCGCTAAAAAAATTACTAGCTCAAAGTCACACGATCAGCTTCCATGCCTTAGAGGCCTATAACCTAGGCCTATTACACAGACCCTCTCTCATATATATGAATCTGTGTGTATGTGTGTTGAATGAAAAATAATGCCTGCACTCTTTTAAGTGGTCAACAAATGGTGCAATAGAACTTCTGACACTCTTCTTCAGGATCTGTTCATTCAATTCAGTTTCAAGGAAGTTGCTGTCCAAAATGATTGTGTTGCTATTGTTGGTGAAATGGAAGGCTTTAGGGAATACTTGTCAGTGCATGTTAAGTTCACATGCTGTGATTGAATTTTTGACTGCTGAAGGAATCCCTCCAACTGAGAGTTGTTTATGGTGACACCTATATTTGCATGAGTACTGGACATTGATAAGCCAAAAATGTAAAGATGGTGAATTGGGAAGAACTTATTTGTACCATTAAGAATGAAATAGATGACCTGTGAAAGCAACCGATTTGTTTCACATGGGAAAGGTTGATAAATGGATTAAGGGCAATCCACAAATCAGCCAAAGGGAAATTGTTGTCAAGTCTGGCATTTCATAGGAAAGTGTGCACAATTTAATCAAATTTATATAATAGCACAATTTAATCAAATTTATATAATAACAGTAAACTGAAAATCACATTGAAACATCACAATGACAGTCTCACCCAACATCCAGACCCCATGCCCAAGTGAATAGCTTCAAAAGTTGAAATTTGCCAGCAATTGTCACATTACAAGAACGGAAATAAGGAATTTGTTTACAGAATTGTGACAGCTCACAAAACATGGGCTCACCATTATGCTACAGAAACCAAGTACCTATCCATGAAATATCATTATAAAAGTTACCTGTAGGGAAATAAAAAATATATATAAAATCACACTTTGGCAAGAAAACTCATGATAATATATGTTTGAGATGCAGATGGTATTCATATGGATATCCACGAGTATGACACAACGGTAAATTAAGGGTGTCCAAATACTCAATAAATACATTGAAACAACAAATAAGCAGAGATCAGAAGCACAATAAGAATATTTTGCTGGAATATGACAACATTAGGCCTCCCACCTCATGAGCAACCCAAGAGGAAACTGCCAAGTTCCACCATCTTACCCCTTTAGAGAAAGTTGTGGAAATGACCTTGAAGAAACAAGACAGAGATGACAGTTGCAAAACATGTTTTAAATCTGAGAAACAGAGGAAGAAGCTAAATTTTTATTCCTCCCTAATTCAGTAGAGCTTAAGATGGAAGGGTGGACAAATTCCATCAGGCTTTCAAGATTCTGTTACAATAATGTGAACCAATAAAGGACAATTCCAATCAGACTTGTGGAATTTGATTCTTGACTTGCCCTACCACACAGTCCAGATTTACTCCCTACCACTTCCATGTTTTTCCAGAACTGAAGAATACTTTTGTGTGCATTTGACTGACTCGAAGTGGTGAAAAGTACTATCAAGCCATGAATAGTATTCTTTCACAACAGATGTAAGAAGCTTGTCCATCATTAGCATAACTGTGTAACAAATGGTGATGAGTCTGTTGACAGATAAGTACGGATAACAAAGCGACTTGTTTCATGGATAATTTAAATGTGTCATTTATTAAAATATCCCTGTTTAAAGTAAAGATATGGAAGCAGAGGCATTACTTTTCACTCAACTCTTATAATCATTGACAGGTGGCTGAAACTAGGTGTGTCTGGCTGCATCCCATTAGCTCCCAGTGCATCTTTCAATCAACAAATCAATTTTTTTAAATTTCTGTTTATATCCCACCCTTCTCCGGAGACTCAGGGCGGCTTACAGTTTCGAGCACAACTCAAGTGCTCAGCAATTAACTGACTGATTGATTTCTGTGGAGCATTTTCACATTCCACTGTGAAAATTATTATTATTGTTTTTAAAAGGTTCCATCGTCAAACAATAGCAGACAGCAGATTGTACCTCAAGGGTCAAAATGGTGCTGGATTGTGGCAACCATGG
The DNA here is from genome assembly GCA_032468115.1 of Grayia smithii. Lineage (NCBI taxonomy): Eukaryota > Metazoa > Chordata > Lepidosauria > Squamata > Grayiidae > Grayia > Grayia smithii. The sequence goes on along the minus strand of JANHFM010001490.1, from coordinate 184,347 downwards.
AAGAGCATCCCTGACCATGTCCAGCAGCCCATAAATTGTGATATACCTCACTGAAAGTGGTTTAGGTTTACATAACAATAGCACTTAGACTGATTTACCATTCCATAGTGGTTTACAGCAGTCTCTGAGCGGTTTACAATGTCAACATATTGCCCCCAACAATCTGCGTCCTCTTTTTACCAAACTCAGAAGGAGGGAAGATTGAGTCAACCTTGAGCCGGTCAGAATTGAATTCCTATAATATAGATATAATATAATACATAATAGATGTATTAGAAACTAGGTGCTTTCAAGTGAGGCTTTTATTGAGATACTATCCTGCCTCAGCCACAGAATGTTATGAGGGACCATAATCCAGATGATAGCAATAGCATTTAGACTTAAATACCACTCCATAATACTTTACAGCATTCTCTGGGCGATTTAGAAAGTCAGCATATTGTCCCCAATAATCTGGGTCCTCTTTTTACCGAACTCAGAAGGATGGAAGGCTGAGTCAACCTTGAGCTAGTCAGGATCGAATTCCTGGCTGTGGGCAGAGATAACCTGCAATACTGCATTCTAACTACTGAGCCACCAAGGCTCGACATAAGTTGGAAAATAGTATGTTGAAAGCAGACAGAGAAATGTAAGACAGATGGAGGTCACAGATACAGGTATGGGTGGATGAAAAACACAGGATGATATTGTCCATTTCAGCTTAAAAAAAAAAATTGGCCTCTTGTGGCTATGGGGCCGCAGGTAACATGGATTAATTCTACCTCTATTATACAGTGTGAATAGTTAGCAATTGCGAAGATAGCAATTGTGAAGCCGTTCCTCTTGGAGTGTTTATTTTTTTTTCCCAAGCTACCAATTATTTTATGATAAAAATGGATTCATGGGGAAAATACAACCCTCCCTCCAAGGAGCCTTTGTAAACAGGCTGGGAGCAAAAAAAAGTCTCTGTTTGAGTCAAAATGAAAGATACGTTTCCATCAATAAGCAAGGCTGGAAAGACAAAAAGTACTCGTACACAACTTTAAATGGAAGAATGGAAAACAAAGGTAGTCCCTCTGATCTTTGAACTAAAGATCTGCAAGGAATTCAATACCAATCTAATTTAACTATTATGCCTCAAAAAAAAAATTACCTTCACAGCCTTCTATGTGGTATCAACTCTAAAATGCTATCATTCAAAATTAAACCCTACTGGGCTTATTTCTGTATAAAAAGACACAACACTTGACTCCTTTGTTAAACAGCCAAATAGAACATAAAAAGCCTCAGCCAAGTGCCTCTTAATTTTATTCTATAAAGCCATTCTTTATGGCTTTACAGAAAGATGTAGGATTTAAGGCAGTGGTGAGTTTCAAATTTTTTTACTACCAGTTCTGTGGGTGTGGCTTGGTGGGCATGGCAGGGGAAGGATACTGTAAAATCTCCATTCCCTCCCC